>JANUWF010003244.1:0-15462 GCA_026120185.1 Voacanga thouarsii
AAATTGAAAGTGTCAATTAAAGTAAGTTGCAATCTAAATATACCCAATATCTCCTTTATGAATTTATATCTCTTTCTCTTCTTCCTAATGAATTTATAAATTGCAATCTAAACATACCGAATCTAATGTCACCCTCTATTTGTCTTTCTTAAGAGCATGGAACTCTCTGTCTCTCTTTCTCTCTGCTTGTTATGATTTTTCTTTTTTGAAACATAGATTAAGAAGCCTTTATATGTATAAAGTTTTGAAAAAAAAAACTAAATTTATCATTTCTTAGTGACACAGTTTAGCAGAGAAATAAATAAAATGGTCTAATAAATTAATAAACGGCAAGGATATAATTGAAAAATACTAATAAACAAATTTTTAGTTTTCTAAAATTACATGTAAATGTAACTAAAAAAATTTTAAATGACTTATAAATATAATCCTTTTAGGGAGTATAAATGTTCGAGGAAGAAATAAGATTAAGGGGGAAAATAATGGGATCAGATTGTGCTTAATATGTAGGGGCCATAGATGAGGATATGAAAGAGTAGTATTATTGGAGAATGGAGTGATTGACGAAAAGCCAATGAGTGATGATAAAGAGGAAAATAGTTCTAGCAATATAATCAATCAATTCATAATTTTTTTATGTCCAACTTTTTATTCTTAAAATTAAAAAAAAAAAGAGAGAGAGAATCAAAATCTATATAAAAATTAATAGGTTATACAAATTAGGCAATCACCATTGGTCAAACAAAGAAATTGGTATCCGATTTAGGGCTACCTGTTCAGAAGATAGATATCTGCCCAAATAGATACTTGCTCTATTGGAAGGATGACAGTGTTAGGAGGGACTGCAAATTCTGTGGACATGGCAGATATATGGTGAAAAAAAATTGCAAAAGGCAAATAACAGAAAGGCTTCACTTTCAAGAAGATGTATTATTTTCCATTAACGCCCAAACTGCAGAGACTGTTTGCATCCTCCATAACAACAGAGCACATGAGATGACATGCGGAGAGCTGACTGGAAGAGGACGTTATGAGCCATCCACGTGATGGTGAAGCTTGGAAACACTTCATCCGTAGTCATCCTGAATTTGCAACTAAAGTTTGTAATGTGCGTCTTGGGTTATACACAGATGAATTTTCACCATTTAGAATGTCGGAGAAACAATGCTCTTGTTGGCCTATTATTGTTACTCCATATAATTTACCTTATTCGATGTGCATGAGGGATCCATTTATGTTTTTTACTGTCATTGTCCCGGGACTTAAGAATCCGAAGCATAAAATTGATGTCTATCTACAACCTTTAGTAGATGAAATAAGGATGATGTGGTTTAGTGGAGTCTCTACATATGATATTTCAAAGAAGCAAAACTTCTGTCTGCGAGCAGCACTTCTTTGGACAATAAATGACTTCCCGGCATATGGGATGCCAAGTGGTTGGAGCACAGCTGGCAGATTAGCATGTCCGTATTGCATGGAGCAGACAAAATCATTTCACTTGCAAAATGGAGGTAAACATTCTTGGTTTGACTGCCACTGGCGCTTCTTGCCTTTAGATCATCCATACAGAAGAGATGCTAGGTCTTTTAGGAAGGATAAAGGTCGTGAGACTGCACACCCTGTACAATACGTTTCTGTAGATGGTATGTGGGATAGAGTGTGTCATTTACCAAAAATAACCAAGATAACTGTGGAGCTTGGTAGGGATGATGGCAGAGGCATCTACCATAATTGGGCCAAAAGGAGTATCTTTTGGGATTTGGTATATTGGAGAACACATTTAATTCGTCATAACATATATGTGATGCATAATGAAAAAAATGTGTTCGATAATGTCTTTAACACAGTCGTGAATGTAAAGAAAAAAACAAAGGACAATGTAAAGGCGCGACGTGATCTAGAGGCATATTGTGATAGACCTGAATTATATGTGACTGGCTTGGGTGACGAGAGGACATCAATGCCAAAGGCTAAAAACTCTATTATACCCGAACAAAAAAGACTTCTGCTTAAGTGGGTTAGAGATTTGCGACTTCTGGATGGATATGCTTCAAATTTAAGCAGGTGTGTTGATTTGAATGAGCTCAAAATGTTGAGTATGAAAAGCCATGACTGCTATGTGTTTATGGAAAGATTACTTCCAACTGCATTTAAAGAATTACTCCCGGTGTCAATTTGGAACGTTTTAACTGAAGTCAGTCACTTTTACCGCAACTTATGTTCTCGTAAACTTTCCACAACTCATATGAAGCAATTGGAAGATAATATTGTTTTATTCATTTGTAAATTGGAGAAGATCTTCCTACCCAACTTCTTTGACGTAATGGAGCACCTTATGGTCCATTTGCCATACGAGGCCAGGGTTGGAGGCCCTGTGCAATATAGATGGATGTATCTATTCGAAAGGTAAAATATTATGTATTATTATATCCATATATACATTTACTATGTGAATCAGTTTTGACTGTAAAAAATGCATTAGATTCTTATATCATTTGAAGACCAAAGTTAAAAATAAAGCGAGAGTGGAGGGATCAATTTGCAATGCTTATTTAGTTGAAGAGGCATCTATATTCTTCTCTTATTATTTTGAGTCACATGTGTAGACTCGACATACAACTATGGCTCGGAATGATGAAGGCGTTCTCGATACAAACTCAAGTGACAGTGTGTTGTCTATATACACCGTTCTAGGGAGGGTTTTGGGAAATATTCAGAATAGATATCTTACTCTAGATGAATTTAAGGCTGCTACAAATTACATATACCTAAACTGTGAAGAAGGTCAACCATACATTACGTAAGTATACTTATTGCACATTTCTGGATTTTTTACGACAATACTTAGAATAAGTATCCCTATATTTTCATTTTGGTTGTTTAAGGAAATTCAAAAATGACTTGTAGTTGCATGCGTTGAGTATAATAGACCTTGAAGTTGATAGGAGAACAGAGTTGGAGTTTACAGGATGGTTTAGGACTTATATGAGTTGAGCACATCCAAAATAGGACTTTAAAATAAATTACAATGATAATGAAGGAGCATTAACACTTTCTTTTTGTTAGGTTCATGATCCACAAAATCAAGTGATTGAACAACACTTAAAAAGCTTAGCCTGGGGACCTTCAAGACAAGTGAAATACTTCCATGGCTATTTCATAAATGGTTTTAAGTTCCATACACATGATCGGTCATTCGGAAAAAAAATAATTAATAGCGGAGTTTGTATTAAAGGTGACGGAGATAGTGGAAACGATTATTATGGAGTGATGAAGAAGATTGTCGAACTTCAGTTCCTTGGGACTCCTTGTTTAAAAGTTATCCTATTCAAGTGTGACTGGTTTGATCTAACGCTACATCGGGGGGTTAAAATTCATCCTCACTACAAACTTGTTGATATCAACTGCAAGAGGAATTACCCAAAATATGATCCATTTGTGTTAACTCAACAAGCAACTTAAGTGTATAGCCTATCCTACCCGGGGAGTAAAAGACCAAAATCTGATTGGGTAATTGTTTGTAAATCGAAAGTTCGATATGTCATTGATGCACTCGTTGTCAAGGCACCATATCAAGAGGAAGTAGATGATACGCTGGCAATCAATCTATGTGTTGAAGATGGCAACTTTGGAAGATTAGTAGATGAGTCTGGTATTGGAGATACAATCGATGTTATGGATTCGGGCTTAATGATGGAGGAAGTGTTGGGAAATATGCCCTTTTAGACTAGGTTTCTGATGAAAAAATTGAATGTTTTAATAAAAGAATTTATTTTTAGAAATTGTTTGTGAATTTACAATTTTATGTATGCACAATTACGTTTGGAAAAGACCCATTGTGTTTAAGTAAATAGTCCATGTGAATGGAGGTCTTTCACAGTAAGGTATGGATCACGGGTTGCTTAGTACACAAACTTTTGTTCTTAACCGATTGATGAGAATGGGAATCTCATCATATTTAGGTTATTATATTGTGAATTCTAAATGGAAAATGGCTTACCTTTAACCAGTGAGTAGTCCACTCACTTCATGACATAAGCGTATTTCGAATACGTAGAATAGGACATGTAGTAGTGGTTTTTAAAAGTACTATATGGTAGAAACCTAGACTACTACCGCTACAGCATGGACTAGTACTCTACGACTTGAGTATGAGTTGGTGGTCTGACGAAGCTGGAAGCATATACTTTGATATACTATAGTTGAGGTTCTATCGTAGGGCCAATATACTTGCATGTTGGGTATGTGTGATTAGTTAGTTAAGATAGACTTATACAAGATAGTTTTTATACTATATCGCCCCTTGTGGTTATTTAAATGATCTAAATATCCAGGACCCTGGGAAACATGACTTGGATGTTTGCTTTAGGGTAGCTCCCTTGAAAAACGGAAACAATCCAGTGGATCATTGGACTAGAGGCCTAAGGATGGTAAATGTCATTTAGAGAGGTGTTAGTACACTTCTTCCTCTCTGAATGTACGGCGATATATAGAGGGGTATTTTAGTCATTACACTTGTAGGTCGGAGACTTTGCTAACGCAGCACTGTCCTTGGGGTCAATATTTTCTTATGATGATATTAGGAAATATTTAAAATGCAAAATACAACTATTTATATGGTAAGGGTATTTTGGTCATTTTAGTAGCCAAGGCAGTGTGTCTTTTGGTCCCCAGTATAGACCGTGAGTCCTAATTAAATGCAGGCTAAGGAATTGATCTTAAATTAAATGAAATTTATTTTATTTAAATAGTCTAATTTAATTATTGGGCTAGAATAAAATAAAGGTCCATGGAGAGAGAATTAATTAAATTAGTTTAGTGGATTAATTAATTATTCAGGGCTTTGGCCTAGTTTGAATAATTATAGATTAACCTGGGACTAAACTGATTTAGGCTTATTTAATTGGACTGATTTATTTGGGTTGAAAAATTAATTATTTGTTAGGCCATTGAGTTGGTTCTAACTAGAATAATTAATTAAGCACAATAGGTTAAACCAAAAGTCCAATGGCCCAATCTAGTTTAACTTAGGGTTTTTTATTTAAGTTAAATAGGAGGATTGGAAACAACGTTGTTGTAAATCAGGCACACAAGAGAGACGGCTTCTTCTCTGTGGAAAAGGCCAGGCATCTCTCTCTCTCTCTCTCTCTCTCTCTCTCTCTCTCTCTCTCTCTCTCTCTCTCTCTCCAGAAAAATTCCCTAACTTGTTAGTTGTTCACCAAACGGTAGTTAGGTAGGCCATATATTGGAAGACCAAGAGTTCGGTATTCACATACATGCAAAGACGGAGTAGGAGACTTGTAGGAATCGCACCAGAGGCTTCCTCCAACACACCTACCCCGATTGCGCACGTTTCGGTCCAGCCACCTTTGAGAACCAGAAGGAGAGGTAAAATTTTTAAAACCTCGGGATTGGGACAGGTGCAACCGGCGTCAGCTAGGGCAGTCGAAGCCGGCGCCGGCCCTGCCCTGGAATTCCTATTCTTGTTTTTCTAGTTTTTTTTATATTCGCTTCCGCTGTGTGCTCTGTGTTTCCCGCTTTCCAAGCCTTCAATTGGTATCAAAACATGAAAGTTTTGTGAAAATATAGGGAGCATGCATCTAGATGAATAAAACTGGACACATATGTGTGATTAAAATTGTGATCCTTCGCAGTTTATGGTATAGATAGATTCTCTGTTAAACCTCGATGGGAGAGGTGTAGGAATATGCTTATCTTGTTGAGGAAACATCTACATTCTTCTTCTATTATCTTGAGGCACATGTGTGGACAAAACATGTATCCATGGCTCGCAATGATGAAGGTGAAGTCGGGCGAGATGTAGATGAAGCCTCGTTGTCAATATGTAACATTTATGGGAAGATATTAGGAAGGATTCAAACCCGATTCCTTTCTCATGAAGAATACAAAGTGGCAAGAAATTATATATTACTTAACTGTGAAAAGGTTCAACCATTTATTATGTGAGATACTTGCCCTTCTGTTGATATTAGAAATAAGATCTATTGGTAATTGTGTAATTTTCTTCTCTACAGTGAGTTCACATCTCGTTTACAATCTTCTGTCTCAAACATATCGGAATTGGATGTATAAAGAAGGATAGAAAATGAGTTCGGAGGATGGTTTACAGATTACGTATGTTCTTCAAAAATTAGTTAAATTTTTGTACAAGTGAACATATATTGTTAGTTAATGTACGTCCACCTGAACATTTCATATGCTTTATAGGTGAATGATCCACAAAACCATATGTCAAATATATGTATGAAGAATCTTGCTTGGGGACCTTCGAGAAAGGTGAAAACATATACTGGGTATATTATTAATGGTTATAGATTTCACACCCACAAACACACGAAGGAAAGAAAACAGTGAATTCTGGAGTTTGTGTTAAGGGGGGTGAAAGGGACTCAGTAGAGAATGATTATTATGAGGTTCTTAAAGAGATTGTTGAAGTTGAGTTTCCTGATAATCCATCACAGAAAGTTGTGCTTTTTAAATGTGATTAGTTTGATCAAACAACAAATCACGGTGTGAGAATACATAAGGAGTATAAGATTGTTGATATCAATTGCGAGAGGAGCTATCCAAAATATGATCCGTTTATGTTAGCTCAACAAGCATCTCAGGTGTACAATGCCTCATATCCAGGATGCAAAAGACCAAGATCCGATTGGTTAGCAGTGTGTAAAGTAAAAGCTCAACATGTGATTGATGCACCAGTGATTGATAAGGCTTACCAAGAAGAGGTGGATATTCACAATGCAATGAGCATTTCCTTAATTGTTGATCTTGGTCCCTTAGCTCATGAATCGGGCACAAGTGATTTGTTGGATGTTCAAGAAGAAGGATTACTTAGGAATACAAATGAACTTGAAGATGAAGATGAAGATGAAGATGAAGGTAACTGGAATACAGATAGCACGACAGAGATGAAAGAAGAAGAATATATATCAGAGGATGACTCAAGTGAATAAAGTACATTTATTATACGTTCGTGATGTAAAGTTTAAATCACTTATGATGGTTGCCTATATTGTTGATCAATAATCTATGTTAAACTTTCATATTTTACTAATTATTGGATGATCAATTATTATACTATTTTTGTCCTTTTTATTTTTTTAAATACAGTTAAGTACGAGTCAATGCTAACTATTTACTTTTCCACAGGTGTTCTTTACCTTTCCACAGGTATAATTTTTTTTTAAATACAGTTAAGCATGAGTCAATGTTAACTATTTTCTTTTCGACAGATGTTCTTTGCCTTTCCACAGGTTTTTTTTTTAAAATACAGTTAACTGTTAGTGAATGCTCACTATTTTCTTTTCTGCAGGTGTTCTTTGCTTTTCCAAAGGTATATTTTTTTGGTCTAATATATGAACTGGAACTCCGTGAGTGATGGGCGATCACTCCCCGTGAGTGATGGGTGATCACTCCTCCTGGGTAATGGGTGATTACCCTTAAGTTAATTGTTGTTGTTGACATTAACTTTTTATTATAGATGTCTTCTTTTTTAAGAAATAAAACCTATACAAAAGTTGTATAAAAGAACAAACATTTCATTATAAAAGACCAGTAATAGCCCCTCTAATATATAGAGTTTAGATGAGAGTTTTGTGTAGCTTATTATCAATAGGAGTTCTATTTATTTTTCAATAACAAGACGAACACATAAATTTTTCTCACATGTGATGGCTTTGATCCATTGACAAAGGAAGAATCATGCACTCGCCCTTCAAAATGCTTCGAATTTGAAAATAAAATTTCCAAAAACCTCCTAAGATCTCTCAAACAATTCAGCTTTTGAACTGAAAACCTCATTTCTTTGAACTAAAAACCTTGTTCAGGTTAGAAAGCAATTAGGCCGGAAAAGGTTAGAGGCTTATGTGCAAGAATGAAGCCATTTTGAAAGAAAACAAAAATAGCAAACCTTTTCTTTCTCAAGTTGTATAAATGGCCAAGTTTCTGCATGTTCCAGTTTATCTATTGCCAGTTAATTTTTTGTAATTGGAAAATGTGTTCTTTGATACAGGTTTTGTTGTACATGTTTTGTGTGTTTAATGTGTTGACGATACTTGGAATATGTTTAAATGTGGCAGTAATGCCTGGAAAATGACCATTTTATAGGGGAGACTTTATCAATTTTTTTTATAAATTTGTATTTATAACTTGTTCTACATATATATTATATATGTTTGAAATTTAAATATTTTTATTTCAAAATTAGGATGTCTGGCCATGGACAGTCTTCTGGAGGTGTTGAAATGGACCAACGTACTCATCCTTCTGACACCTCATCACCATCACACGCACCGCGCCTCTCTGTACCACAAACGATTTATGGTTCACCTTCACAATCAAGAGGTGCTTCTCTTGCAGAAGCTCCTACTTCTACATCACACCATATAGGATCACAGGCCACATACCCCCGACCTGTGATTATTCCTCGAGGAGATGGGTGAGTAATTTATAATTATTGATTGATTTCCAATTTAGTATATCTTCTTTAATAATCATATTACTTTCCTTTCTGGTTATATAAAATAGGTTTGCTGGTTCAGATAAATATGTGAGAGAGATTCAATGCATATTCAAGAGACAATTTAATGGTTCATACGCTACATACTCACATGTCCCGATACACGTTCAGGACATGTGGTTCGACGAGTGGGGAGTATGTTTCTTTTGCTTTCTTACAAATTTAATCTCATGTATATGTTATTGAAACTTATATGCTCAGGCATCATTTGTTGTATTTGCAAACAATTTACTTTAAACTGTTAATTTAAACTTTAACGGCGATGGTTTACTGTATTTACAAAAATTATTTTGTTGGGCTCCTGAGCATGGTCCCCAGATACGGAGAAATTGGGAAAAGAAGTATGCAAGAAGGCTTTCCAATACTTTGTCGAGGACTCGAAAGATCATACCTGCTAATTTGTGTCCAACTTGGATTGAGCCAACTAATTGGTCGGAGATGAACAAACATTGGTTGGATCCTAAGTATCGAGGAATCGTGCAGTCTGCAAAGGAAAATCGGTCTTGTTGCGGTGTCACTCACACAGGAGGTTCCATCTCTTTCATTGAGCACGAGGAACGTATGGTAAATTCAATTTTATTAACTTTTGTATATTTCATAATTGTTTCAATCTTCTTTATTGTATTCGAAATAATATTCTTTTCTATTAATTTAACTGCAGAGGAGACGTGAAGGGGACACATTTAGCTATCTGGACATGTTCAAAAAACTACATATGTTCCAGAACAGGGCAAGACAGGTTCAGTTTGTGGGCGAGCGTCTGCAGAAGATATTGGTAAAAATAATTTATTCTTACATTACTTATTGTTATTATTCTTTTACTTTTTATAAACTCACGTTATTTCAAGAGGAGGCAAATGTCACCAAGGAGCACTACTCTCAAATGGAGTCTAATGGGCCCGTCGACTCCATTGCTATGCCAAATGACAAGGCCATTATCATTGAGGCAGCTGGTGGATTCAACAAGGGTCGTGTCTACGGATTGGGATTAGAGGCTACTCGTATTATGGAGCAGATGTATTAGTCTCATCTATTAGGATCATCTTCATCCACTCCTGTTGATATTGATTAGATAGTTGAAACTAGGGTTCAGCAGAGGATTCAGGAGGTTGAGGATCGATGGAGGCATCGAGAGAGGAGTCGCGAGGATAAGCACAAGCATCGTGAGAAGAGGATTAGGAAGAATTTTGAACATAAAGTTGCTAGAATCACTTCTTGGATGGCAATTATGTCCGAGAAGATGGGGGTTGCTGTGCCACAGATGTCTAAGGTGTTTGAGGACGAGGACGTGGATGAGAATGAGGATGAAGACGAGGACGAGAACGATGATTTATTTGTTTCCCCACCTGATCATCACCTCGGTCTTAGTACTGGGTTTGATGGTCCTCCCGCTCCTCCTTCAGCTAGTGCTCCTAATCCTTTAGCTACATTATTGTATTTTTTACATTATTTATCTATTGTGATACTTATGTGTATACACATGTTTGGATTATTCTAGTCATACTTTATGATTTGGCATGTTATAATTTATTATTGGTTTTGAAATTTTATTTGTTTTATTAGAATTTTTTATGTTACAAAAAATTACAAAGTTGATATTTAAGAGAAAAATTGTTTAAATATTAGTCACAAATTTTTTAAATTTATTTATTTAAAATTAATTCTAATGCAAATTCGGTCTTAACTTGCAACGGATTTGAGACGGATTTTTTTTTAAAAATTTTTTGATTTAAAATTATTCTATCGCAAATCCGTCTCAAGTTGCTACGGATTTGCGATGGATATATTTTAATGTAATTATTCCGCCGCAAATCCATAGCAATCTACTGCGGATTTGCGACGGAAATGTGTTATCTGTCACAAATCGGTAGCTATTTGCTATAGATTTGCGACGGCATTTTTCACATTTTATTTTAATTTCCAAAAATTTCGTCGCAAATCCCTCTTAAGTTGCAACGGATTTGTGACGGATATTTTTTCGTTTATTTTAAATATGTAATTATGCCATCGCAAATCTGTAGCTCTTTGCTATGGATTTGCGATGAAATTTTTTTCCATTATATATTATCCGTCGCAAATCCGTACCAACTTTTTTTAGTTGGTAGTTTTATTTATTTACCAACTGACTTTCGGTTGGTAATTTTTCAACTACTTTAGTTATTTAAAATCTGTTAGTAATTTTTTGTTGGTAAATTACTAACCGAAATGTTCATTTGCTAATTCTTTTTTCCCGTTGGTAGTTTTCTTTCTTTACCAACCAAAGATTCAGTTGGTAATTTTCTAACTATTTTAGTAATTTAAAATCTATTGGTAATTTTTTATTGGTAAATTACCAACTAAGTTGTTTGTTGGTAGATAGTTGGTTTGAAAATTACTAACTGTTATTTAATATATTACCAACCGAATTATTTTCAATTACCAATTGAAATACTAACCGAATTCTATTCAATTACCAACTGATTTTTCAGTTGGTAATTTTTCTTTAATTTGACAGAATTCTAGTTCATCTGAACATATAACCAAACACCTGCATTTGACAAATTCATACAATAATAAAGCCAAAACACATCCACAAACCTAACATAAACATCATCAAATCCAACACAAACATCATCCTTCTACAAACATAAACGTCATCCTTCTACAAATTCAAAGCAAATATAATTCCCTCACAAAATTATAGTAGGTGTGATAAGCTACACATATCTTTCGGTCAAAATAACATGAAATGCAAATAGAATATGAAATCGAAGGCTAATACAGTTCTATTTGAAGCCTACTTTCAAAGTTCTCTAGCACTTGGAAAACCTCCCTTAAGTTGGATGGCACTAGAATCTACTTAGCTCAACTTTGTCCTGGCAATAAGAATCCGAAGTCAATATACATTTTAGGCGAATGATACAAACAACTAAATCAATTGTAAGGGTCCACTTGGTGTGGGGTTTTCTAATATTACACGTTTAAGGTTTACCTCAACACTATCTTGGTAGTAACAAACAAGAAAGATGCACTTGTAGTCTTCATTGTCATGTGATATTCTCTCAATTTCTTCAACTTCTACATCCCAATTTGCTTCATGATCTTCATCCTTTTGAAAAGAAAACCCAAAAGGTCCATAGGTGAATAAAAGAAACAGAAATTATTCAACTAAAAATTACAATGCAAGTTCCACAATGAAATGGCATCATAACATTCACAAATTTCTTTTCACCACATGGGCATATTACTTTTCTTTTGGTTACTGGTTATGGTGGAAACAGCGAGGATGCAGGATTTCCAACATCAAATTATTAAGGAAACTCAGAAACCTTCAAAAGCATGCCATACAAAAGATTTCTATTATACATGCACTCACACACACCCCAAAAAACACACTAAGACAAGAATGCAATCCACGAAAGAAGTGCATAGGAACATATCATTCTTGAACAAAAGTATGCAGATGAACAAGATCATTTATCAGAACAAGATTCCCAAAACCATTAAGTCCTAGTTGCATGTGAGAATATTTATCAAAGATGAAAACCTCGAAAAAATCAGTTGCCAATGGGGATTCCAAGAATAACATATAGTATTCTGTGTTCATCAACAAATTGCATCGATAACCACCATGCTATATAAGCATACACATTCCACCCTTCAATACCAAGACTCCACCTACTGCATTCTGTGCAATGTAGGAGTCCAGGAGAAGAATTCTGCAGGCAAATGCTATAGCTACTTGGTCAGTATTCTGCCAGCAATGATTTTCAAAAACCCAGCCACAAGCACAGAGCTCATCACAACAGAGGTCTGTCTTAACAGCTATTTTCTGTCACACAAACTAATATGCATTTGAGTACTACTGTTGCAACTAAATGGTTTAAACTATTTTATGAATGAAAGCAATAGCTATTGTTGAAAAGATCAAAGAAAACAAGAAACAAAAGATGGCATTACAACCATAATATATATTCAGACCGACTTTTATTTAAAATAATAAGATAAATAAATGAATGAAATTCTAGTTTTATGATATTCAAGCAACACTGGTTATAGTTTATTACGTGATCATAATCAAACCAGCCTCATCTTGGTACACTAAACAATTTCCTACAGTTCTTATCACAGAAAATAATCTATGCATTCAACATAAACAAAATAATGCCTACTTGAAACACAAGAACCCTTTTCTAAACAACATAAGATTCTAAATTTTTAAAAACCATGAAGATTGAAAAGCAGTATGGGATAGGAAACAAGTTTGCATCCATCATGAGACAAACCAAACCAAACCAAAGAAGAGACCTATTCAACAGATACATCCTACCAAGTGGGCAACTTTTGCTCCACTTTAACGACTTCAAAGTGCAAACCAATTCCACTTTCCTTTTACAACAGCCACAAATCCCTATTCGATGAGAATCCACCAAATTTTAATGTATCGATGTAGCATTTTATTATCAAGTCACAACCTTTATTTCGAACGTGAGAAGAAGTTGATAGAAGAAATCCCTGATGCAAAGTTGGAAGACCAAACAAAGAGGCTGAGACAAGCATGTTTCAAGGCCAAATATGAGAAGAGAAAACTCAAGGATCTGGAAAATATTTTGAGAGGCAGATGTTAGTCTGATTGCTTTGGTTACATAAGGTCAAGTTTATGTTCTTTCTCAAATTTTCTTTACATTAAGAAGATGCTTAGACATTAAAATCTATTGTACAAAATTAAGCTTAAGGGTAATCAACTTATTTGGAGTATCAAGATGACCAAAAAAAAAAAATCGACGAAGTTTCCCCTATATACTGGACATTTCTAGGCATAAAGCCACCACAAAATCAACATTATTAAAAAAAAATTAATTGTCACAACAATTATTCAATAGGGGTAATCACCCATTACCCATGGGGAATGATCACCCATCACTCACGAGGAATGATAACCCATCACTCACGGGGATACATTCATATAAGTTAAAAAAAGAGGAAAAAAAAATGTAGTGGGTATCCGACTAAAATAATATAGCTAACCATATAGTAAAGGAATTATTAAATTCCTTAACTCATTTCTATTCCATTTCATACTAGAAATTTAAATGGAACCAATGCAATCAGGGTCACATGAAATTTAAAGCTGCAAGAAAGCCTATTTCCAACTATTCTGTTTTGATATTTAAAGTTGCATCACACAAAACAAATCTACAATCAAGCTATAGAACCTTAAATACAAAAGAAGTATGGAAGTTAATAAAAGTCCAATCTGGTTAGCCGCTATGTTTCTGGTTAAGTGTTTATGTCCACCAACTCAATAGAAAGGCAGAACTCAAAAAAAAAAAAAAAATCATAGGTATTACTATTAAAATCATTTTGTCAATTAAACTAGCTAAATGAACAAGTCATGTTTGTTCATAAAACAAACTTCAAAACATCTCTAACACTGTGATATCAAACTTCCACGATTACCAAGTTCTAATCCCTCGGCCTCTCTCTCTCTCTCTCTCTCTCTCTCTCTCTCTCTCTCTCTCTCTCTCTCTCTCTCTCTCTCTCTCGTTAATCAAAGAAAAACCAACATTGAACTCATTAACTGCAACTCAACTCCTAACCCCATCTCTCAAATTCATTAGGAGAACGCAACCCAAAAAACAAATCCAATACAATTAAATCAACTAATTATTCATTAGGAATTGGAAATCAACAAATCAAGAGTAGATTTAACACACGAATAAATTAGGGTTCATTCTTTCAAAATACAATTAAAACATTCAATACAAATTAATAAAGGAAAAGCAAAAGAAAGGGATAAAGGAATGCTCATCGACAAGCCACTTCCATCTTTAATCTTCAGTCCTACCTTAAAACAACACTACAATCTCTCTAGTCTCTTTTCTCTTATGTGTGGGTGTTATTCTCTATTGTTGGCTGCCTACAATGGTCTTATCTCGTTCTTTGTATAGACCTTGGAAAACCTTAAAAATCACATAAATTTAGATATGCGTTTCTGTTTTGCGAACTTGCACGATGCCGTTTGAGTTGATATAAATGGGGCCGTCTACTCATAGTATCTTTTCTCTCTTTTTTTTTTTTCATTCTCTTTTTATCTTCTTCCTTCAGTCAACTCTTTATTTTAAAAATCTACATAAAAGAAGACATAAAGTATGGGCGAGTGGCAAATTGACGTATAAAATCAACACAAATATGTCACTAATGGCACAGAAAATCTGTACAAAATGAACACTCATCAAATGTTTGATTCAAGCTCCGTCTAGAAGGTAAGGAATGTAAAAGCAAACAACTTGACTCATTGAAGCATACTTTGCAACAAATAACTAAAAGCTTTATCAATGGCATATGTATTAGATTCTCTCAAAGTATGAACATGAATTCCTCACTCCATTTTTTGCTTGACCATTCAAAGAATGCTCTTTAGAATTCGTCACTCCCTTCTTGCTTTAGTGTCGACTTTATATAATTGCGATAGAGGTATTGTACTCTCAATAAAGTAGGAGACTGCCAAATCAATTTTATCTTCTTATGTTTCTAAAAATATTGTAGTTCCAATTTTACTGGAATTCTTATTTCACCGTATAAGATCTTTATTAGATTCCCTTCAAAGACATTCTCATGATTTGCTAAAATTCTTCTAAACATTGGTTTCCAAATTATCTTATACTTATCCCATATCAAAATGTGTCAATATTGCAGTTTCCTAAAATAATTATAGAACTATCTTCAATCTGTCAAAGAACTCTATTAAAGATACTTTGACAATATTAAATCTAACAATCTCTTCCTATGGCATTGTTCGATGCAAAACTATATACTGCATAATCTTCAATATAATAGAGCTTTAACATATAGATTGCAACACCAGAGTACACAACCAATAGAACAAAAAATAGTAAATATAGCATCTAAAATATCATCAATAATAGTATCCCTAATTA
>JANUWF010003245.1:0-10943 GCA_026120185.1 Voacanga thouarsii
GGATCATTAATTAAAAGTGCCTATCTTTGTAAATTGCCTTAGGTTTTCGATCTTTTTGTAGACATTTGTTGGATTGCATGCCAAAATATATCCGATTATCTTCAAATTTGGTCATAACACTTTTTGTAGTAATTTAAACAAATCTAACGGTCGGATCATTAATTGAAAGTGCTTATCTTTGTAAATGCCTTAGGTTTTCGGTCTTTTTGTAGACATTTGTTGGATTGCATGCCAAAATATATCCGATTAACTTCAAACTTGGTCATAACACTTTTTGTAGTAATTTAAACAAATCTAACGGTCGGATCATTAATTAAAAGTGCCTATCTTTGTAAATGCCTTAGGTTTTCGGTCTTTTTGTAGACATTTGTTGGATTGCATGCCAAAATATATCCGATTAACTTCAAACTTGGTCATAACACTTTTTGTAGTAATTTAAACAAATCTAACGGTCGGATCATTAATTAAAAGTGCCTATCTTTGTAAATGTCTTAGGTTTTCGGTCTTTTTGTAGACATTTGTTGGATTGCATGCCAAAATATATCCGATTAATCTTCAAATTTGGTCATAACACTTTTTATAGTAATTTAAACAAATCTAACGGTCGGATCATTAATTGAAAGTGTCTATCTTTGTAAATGCCTTAGGTTTTCGGTCTTTTTGTAGATATTTTGTTGGATTGCATGCCAAAATATATCCGATTATCTTCAAATTTGGTCATAACACTTTTAATAGTCAATTTAAACAAATCTAACGGTCAGATCATTAATTTAAAGTGCCTATCTTTGTAAATGCCTTAGGTTTTCGGTCTTTTTGTAGACATTTGTTGGATTGCATGCCAAAATATATCCGATTAACTTCAAACTTGGTCATAACACTTTTTATAGTAATTTAAACAAATCTAACGGTCGCATCATTAATTGAAAGTGCTTATCTTTGTAAATGCCTTAGGTTTTCGGTCTTTTTGTAGACATTTGTTGGATTGCATGCCAAAATATATCCGATTAACTTCAAACTTGGTCATAACACTTTTTGTAGTAATTTAAACAAATCTAACGGTCGGATCATTAATTAAAAGTGCCTATCTTTGTAAATGTCTTAGGTTTTCGATCTTTTTGTAGACATTTGTTGGATTGCATGCCAAAATATATCCGATTATCTTCAAATTTGGTCATAACACTTTTCGTAGCAATTTAAACAAATCTAACGGTCGAATCATTAATTGAAAGTGCTTATCTTTGTAAATGTCTTAGGTTTTCGGTCTTTTTGTAGACATTTGTTGGATTGCATGCCAAAATATATCCGATTATCTTCAAATTTGGTCATAACACTTTTCGTAGTAATTTAAACAAATCTAACGGTCGGATCATTAATTGAAAGTGCCTATCTTTGTAAATGCCTTAGGTTTTCGGTCTTTTTGTAGACATTTGTTGGATTGCATGCCAAAAAATATATCCGATAAACTTCAAACTTGGTCATAACACTTTTTATAGTAATTTAAACAAATCAACGGTCGGATCATTAAGTAAAAGTGCCTATCTTTGTAAATGTCTTAGGTTTTCGATCTTTTTGTAGACATTTGTTGGATTGCAAGCCAAAATATATCCGATTATCTTCAAATTTGGTAATAACACTTTTTCTAGAAATTTAAAGAAATCTAACGGTCGGATCATTAATTGAAAGCTCCTATCTTTGTAAATTTCTTAGGTTTTCGGTATTTTTGTTGATATTTGTTAGATTGCATGCCAAAATATATCCGATTATCTTCAAATTCGGACAAAACACTTTTATTAGCAATTTAAAAAAATATAACGGTCGGATCATTAATTGAAAGTGTCTATCTTTGTAAATGCCTTAGATTTTCGGTATTTTTGTAGATATTTTGTAGGACTACATGTAAAAGTATACCCGATTATCTTTAAATTTTGTCATAACACTTTTAATATCAATTTAAACAAATATAACGGTCAAATCATTAATTTAAAGTGCCTATCTTTGTAAATACCTTAGGTTTTCGGTCTTTTTGTAGACATTTTGTTGGATTGCATGCCAAAATATATCCGATTAACTTCAAACTTGGTCATAACACTTTTTGTAGTAATTTAAACAAATCAACGGTCGCATCATTAATTGAAAGTGCTTATCTTTGTAAATGCCTTAGGTTTTCGGTCTTTTTGTAGACATTTGTTGGATTGCTTGCCAAAATATATCCGATTAGCTTCAAACTTGGTCATAACACTTTTTGTAGTAGTTTAAACAAATCTAACGGTCGGATCATTAATTAAAAGTGCCTATCTTTGTAAATGTCTTAGGTTTTCGATCTTTTTGTAGACATTTGTTGGATTGCATGCCAAAATATATCCGACTATCTTCAAATTTGGTCATAACACTTTTCGTAGCAATTTAAACAAATCTAACGGTCGAATCATTAATTGAAAGTGCTTATCTATGTAAATGTCTTAGGATTTCGGTATTTTTATTGATATTTGTTGGATTGCATGCCAAAATATATCCGATTATCTTCAAATTTGGTCATAACACTTTTCATAGCAATTTAAACAAATCTAAAGGTCGGATCATTAATTGAAAGTGCCTATCTTTGTAAATTCCTTAGGTTTTCGGTCTGTTTGTAGACATTTGGTGGATTGCATGCCAAATATATCCGATTATATTCTAACTTGGTCATAACACTTTTCATACCAATTTAAACAAATCTAACGGTCAGATCATTAACTGAATATGCCTATCTTTGTAAATGTCTTAGATTTTTGGTCTTTTGGTAGACATTTTGTTGGATTGCATGCCCATATATATCCGATTAACTTCTAACTTGGTCATAACACTTTTTGTAGTAATTTAAACAAATCTAACGGTTAGATCTTTAATTTAAAATGCCTATCATTGTAAATGTCTTAGGTCTTTTTGTAGACATTTGTTGGATTGCATGCCAAAATATATCCGATTATTTTCAAATTTATACATAACACTTTTATTAGAAATTTAAACAAATCTAACGGTCGATCATTAATTTAAAGTGTCTATATTGGTAAATGCCTTAGGTTTTGGTATTTTTGTTGATATTTGTTGGATTGCATGCCAAAATATATCCGATTAACTTCAAACTTGGTCATAACACTTTTTGTAGTAATTTAAACAAATCTAACGGTTGGATCATTAATTAAAAGTGCCTATCTTTGTAAATGTCTTAGGTTTTCGGTCTTTTTGTAGACATTTGTTGGATTGCATGCCAAAATATATCCGATTATCTTCAAATTTGGTCATAACACTTTTAGTAGCAATTTAAACAAATCTAACGGTCGGATCATTAATTGAAAGTGCTTATCTTTGTAAATGTCTTAGGTTTTCGGTCTTTTTATAGACATTTGTTGGATTGCATGCCAAAATATATCCGATTAACTTCAAACTTGGTCATAACACTTTTTGTAGTAATTTAAACAAATCTAACGGTCGGATCATTAATTAAAAGTGCCTATCTTTGTAAATTGTCTTAGGTTTTCGATCTTTTTGTAGACATTTGTTGGATTGCATGCCAAAATATATCCGATTATCTTCAAATTTGGTCATAACACTTTTCGTAGCAATTTAAACAAATCTAACGGTCGCATCATTAATTGAAAGTGCTTCTCTTTGTAAATGTCTTTAGTTTTCGGTCTTTTTGTAGACATTTGTTGGATTGCATGCCAAAATATATCCGATTAACTTCAAACTTGGTCATAACACTTTTTGTAGTAATTTAAACAAATCAACGGTAGGATTATTAAGTAAAAGTGCCTATCTTTGTAAATGCCTTAGGTTTTCGGTCTTTATGTAGACATTTGTTGGATTGCATGCCAAAATATATCCGATTAACTTCAAACTTGGTCATAACACTTTTTGTAGTAATTATACAAATCAACGGTCGGATCATTAAGTAAAAGCGCCTATCTTTGTAAATGCCTTAGGTTTTCGATCTTTTTGTAGACATTTGTTGGATTGCATGCCAAAAAATATATCCGATAAATTTCAAACGTGGTCATAACACTTTTTATAGTAATTTTAACAAATCAACGGTCGGATCATTTAGTAAAAGTGCCTATCTTTGTAAACGTCTTAGGTTTTCAGTCTTTTTGTAGACATTTTTTTGGATTGTATTCCATAATATATCTGATTAACTTCAAACTTGGTCATAACACTTTTAGTAGTAATTTAAACAAATCAACGGTCGGATCATTAATTAAAAGTGCCTATCTTTGTAAATGCCTTAGGTTTTCGGTCTTTCTGTAGACATTTGTTGGATTGCATGCCAAAATATATCCGATTAACTTCAAACTTGGTCATAACACTTTTTGTAGTAGTTTAAACAAATCTAACGGTCGGATCATTAATTAAAAGTGCCTATCTTTGTAAATTGCTTAGGTTTTCGATCTTTTTGTAGACATTTGTTGGATTGCATGCCAAAATATATCCGATTATCTTCAAATTTGGTCATAACACTTTTCGTAGCAATTTAAACAAATCTAACGGTCGCATCATTAATTGAAAGTGCTTATCTTTGTAAATGTCTTTAGGTTTTCGGTCTTTTTGTAGACATTTGTTGGATTGCATGCCAAAATATATCCGATTAACTTCAAACTTGGTCATAACACTTTTTGTAGTAATTTAAACAAATCAACGGTAGGATTATTAAGTAAAAGTGCCTATCTTTGTAAATGCCTTAGGTTTTCGGTCTTTATGTAGACATTTATTGGATTGCATGCCAAAATATATCTGATTAACTTCAAACTTGGTCATAACACTTTTTGTAGTAATTTATACAAATCAACGGTCGGATCATTAAGTAAAAGCGCCTATCTTTGTAAATGCCTTAGGTTTTCGATCTTTTTGTAGACATTTGTTGGATTGCATGCCAAAAAATATATCCGATAAATTTCAAACGTGGTCATAACACTTTTTATAGTAATTTTAACAAATCAACGGTCGGATCATTTAGTAAAAGTGCCTATCTTTGTAAATGTCTTAGGTTTTCGGTCTTTTTGTAAACATTTTTTTGGATTGTATTCCATAATATATCTGATTAACTTCAAACTTGGTCATAACACTTTTAGTAGTAATTTAAACAAATCAACGGTCGGATCATTAATTAAAAGTGCCTATCTTTGTAAATGCCTTAGGTTTTCGGTCTTTCTTTAAACAGTTGTTGGATTGCATGCCAAAATATATCCGATTAACTTCAAACTTGGTCATAACACTTTTTGTAGTAGTTTAAACAAATCTAACGGTCGGATCATTAATTAAAAGTGCCTATCTTTGTAAATTGCTTAGGTTTTCGATCTTTTTGTAGACATTTGTTGGATTGCATGCCAAAATATATCCGTTTATCTTCAAATTTGGTCATAACACTTTTCGTAGCAATTTAAACAAATCTAACGGTCGCATCATTAATTGAAAGTGCTTCTCTTTGTAAATGTCTTTAGTTTTCGGTCTTTTTGTAGACATTTGTTGGATTGCATGCCAAAATATATCCGATTAACTTCAAACTTGGTCATAACACTTTTTGTAGTAATTTAAACAAATCAACGGTAGGATTATTAAGTAAAAGTGCCTATCTTTGTAAATGCCTTAGGTTTTCGGTCTTTTTGTAGACATTTGTTGGATTGCATGCCAAAATATATCCGATTAACTTCAAACTTGGTCATAACACTTTTTGTAGTAATTTATACAAATCTAACGGTCGGATCATTAATTAAAAGTGCCTATCTTTGTAAATGCCTTAGGTTTTCGATCTTTTTGTAGACATTTGTTGGATTGCATGCCAAAAATATATCCGATAAATTTCAAACGTGGTCATAACACTTTTTATAGTAATTTAAACAAATCAACGGTCGGATCATTAAGTAAAAGTGCCTATCTTTGTAAATGTCTTAGGTTTTCGGTCTTTTTGTAGACATTTGTTGGATTGCATTCCAAAATATATCCGATTAACTTCAAACTTGGTCATAACACTTTTTGTAGTAATTTAAACAAATCAACGGTCGGATCATTAATTAAAAGTGCTTATCTTTGTAAATGCCTTAGGTTTTCGGTCTTTTTGTAGACATTTGTTGGATTGCATGCCAAAATATATCCGATTAACTTCAAACTTGGTCATAACACTTTTTGTAGTAGTTTAAACAAATCTAACGGTCGGATCATTAATTAAAAGTGCCTATCTTTGTAAATGTCTTAGGTTTTCGATCTTTTTGTAGACATTTGTTGGATTGTATGCCAAAATATATCCGATTAACTTCAAACTTGGTCATAACACTTTTCGTAGTAATTTAAACAAATCTAACGGTCGGATCATTAATTGAAAGTGCTTATCTTTGTAAATGCCTTAGGTTTTCGGTCTTTTTGTAGACATTTGTTGGATTGCATGCCAAAATATATCCGATTAACTTCAAACTTGGTCATAACACTTTTTGTAGTAATTTAAACAAATCTAACGGTCGGATCATTAATTAAAAGTGCCTATCTTTGTAAATTGCTTAGGTTTTCGATCTTTTTGTAGACATTTGTTGGATTGAATGCCAAAATATATCCGATTATCTTCAAATTTGGTCATAACACTTTTCGTAGCAATTTAAACAAATCTAACGGTCGCTTCATTAATTGAAAGTGCTTATCTTTGTAAATGTCTTTGGTTTTCGGTCTTTTTGTAGACATTTGTTGGATTGCATGCCAAAATATATCCGATTAACTTCAAACTTGGTCATAACACTTTTTGTAGTAATTTAAACAAATCAACGATAGGATTATTAAGTAAAAGTGCCTATCTTTGTAAATGCCTTAGGTTTTCGGTCTTTATGTAGACATTTATTGGATTGCATGCCAAAATATATCTGATTAACTTCAAACTTGGTCATAACACTTTTTGTAGTAATTTATACAAATCAACGGTCGGATCATTAAGTAAAAGCGCCTATCTTTGTAAATGCCTTAGGTTTTCGATCTTTTTGTAGACATTTGTTGGATTGCATGCCAAAAAATATATCCGATAAATTTCAAACGTGGTCATAACACTTTTTATAGTAATTTTAACAAATCAACGGTCGGATCATTTAGTAAAAGTGCCTATCTTTGTAAATGTCTTAGGTTTTCGGTCTTTTTGTAGACATTTTTTTGGATTGTATTCCAAAATATATCTGATTAACTTCAAACATGGTCATAACACTTTTAGTAGTAATTTAAACAAATCAACGGTCGGATCATTAATTAAAAGTGCCTATCTTTGTAAATGCCTTAGGTTTTCGGTCTTTCTGTAGACATTTGTTGGATTGCATGCCAAAATATATCCGATTAACTTCAAACTTGGTCATAACACTTTTTGTAGTAGTTTAAACAAATCTAACGGTCGGATCATTAATTAAAAGTGCCTATCTTTGTAAATTGCTTAGGTTTTCGATCTTTTTGTAGACATTTGTTGGATTGCATGCCAAAATATATCCGATTATCTTCAAATTTGGTCATAACACTTTTCGTAGCAATTTAAACAAATCTAACGGTCGCATCATTAATTGAAAGTGCTTCTCTTTGTAAATGTCTTTAGTTTTCGGTCTTTTTGTAGACATTTGTTGGATTGCATGCCAAAATATATCCGATTAACTTCAAACTTGGTCATAACACTTTTTGTAGTAATTTAAACAAATCAACGGTAGGATTATTAAGTAAAAGTGCCTATCTTTGTAAATGCCTTAGGTTTTCGGTCTTTATGTAGACATTTGTTGGATTGCATGCCAAAATATATCCGATTAACTTCAAACTTGGTCATAACACTTTTTGTAGTAATTATACAAATCAACGGTCGGATCATTAAGTAAAAGCGCCTATCTTTGTAAATGCCTTAGGTTTTCGATCTTTTTGTAGACATTTGTTGGATTGCATGCCAAAAAATATATCCGATAAATTTCAAACGTGGTCATAACACTTTTTATAGTAATTTTAACAAATCAACGGTCGGATCATTTAGTAAAAGTGCCTATCTTTGTAAATGTCTTAGGTTTTCGGTCTTTTTGTAAACATTTTTTTGGATTGTATTCCATAATATATCTGATTAACTTCAAACTTGGTCATAACACTTTTAGTAGTAATTTAAACAAATCAACGGTCGGATCATTAATTAAAAGTGCCTATCTTTGTAAATGCCTTAGGTTTTCGGTCTTTATGTAGACATTTGTTGGATTGCATGCCAAAATATATCCGATTAACTTCAAACTTGGTCATAACACTTTTTGTAGTAGTTTAAACAAATCTAACGGTCGGATCATTAATTAAAAGTGCCTATCTTTGTAAATTGCTTAGGTTTTCGATCTTTTTGTAGACATTTGTTGGATTGCATGCCAAAATATATCCGTTTATCTTCAAATTTGGTCATAACACTTTTCGTAGCAATTTAAACAAATCTAACGGTCGCATCATTAATTGAAAGTGCTTCTCTTTGTAAATGTCTTTAGTTTTCGGTCTTTTTGTAGACATTTGTTGGATTGCATGCCAAAATATATCCGATTAACTTCAAACTTGGTCATAACACTTTTTGTAGTAATTTAAACAAATCAACGGTAGGATTATTAAGTAAAAGTGCCTATCTTTGTAAATGCCTTAGGTTTTCGGTCTTTATGTAGACATTTGTTGGATTGCATGCCAAAATATATCCGATTAACTTCAAACTTGGTCATAACACTTTTTGTAGTAATTATACAAATCAACGGTCGGATCATTAAGTAAAAGCGCCTATCTTTGTAAATGCCTTAGGTTTTCGATCTTTTTGTAGACATTTGTTGGATTGCATGCCAAAAAATATATCCGATAAATTTCAAACGTGGTCATAACACTTTTTATAGTAATTTTAACAAATCAACGGTCGGATCATTTAGTAAAAGTGCCTATCTTTGTAAATGTCTTAGGTTTTCGGTCTTTTTGTAGACATTTTTTGGATTGCATTCCAAAATATATCCGATCAACTTCAAACTTGGTCATAACACTTTTTGTAGTAATTTAAACAAATCAACGGTCGGATCATTAATTAAAAGTGCTTATCTTTGTAAATGCTCTTAGGTTTTCGGTCAGAAAGTTAAGTTCTAAAAGCTTAATACCTAAAAGTGTCATGACCAAGTTTGAAGATGACCGGATATATTTTGGCATGCAATCCAACAAATGTCTACAAAAAGACACGGAACCTAAGAGATTTACAAAGATAAGCACTTTCAATTAATGATACGACCGTTGATTTGTTTAAATTACTATCAAAAGTGTTATGACCAAGTTTGAAGTTTATCGGATATATTTTTTGGCATGCAATCCAACAAATGTCTACAAAAAGACCGAAAACCTAAGGCATTTACAAAGATAGGCACTTTTTACTTAAATATCCGACTAGTTGATTTGTTTAAATTACTACAAAACGTGTTATGACCAAGTTTGAAGTTAATCGGATATATTTTGGCATGCAATCCAACAAATGTCTACAAAAAGACCGAAAACCTAAGACATTTACAAAGATAAGCACTTTAAATTAATGAGGCGACCAGTTAGATTTGTTTAAATTGCTACGAAAAGTGTTATGACCAAATTTGAAGATAATCGGATATATTTTGGCATTCAATCCAACAAATGACTACAAAAAGACCGAAAACCCAAGGCATTTACAAAGATAGGCACTTTTACTTAATGATCCGACCGTTGATTTGTATAAATAACTACAAAATGTGTTATGACCAAGTTTGAAGTTAATCGGATATATTTTGGCATGCAATCCAACAAATAATAACAAAAATACCGTAATCCTCAGACATTTTCAAATATAAGCACTTTCAATTAATGATGCGACCGTTAGATTTGATTAAATTGCTACGAAAAGTGTAATGACCAAATTCGAGGATAATCGGATATATTTTGGCATGCAATCCAACAAATGTCTACAAAAAGATCGAAAACCTAAGACATTTACAAAGATAGGCACTTTTAATTAATGATCCGACCGTTAGATTTGTTTAAACTACTACAAAAAGAGTTATGACCAAGTTTGAAGGTAATCGGATATATTTTGGCAAGCAATCCAACAAATGTCTACAGAAAGATCGAAAACCTAAGGCATTTACAAAGATAAGCACCTTTAATTAATGATCCGACCGTTGATTTGTTTAAATTACTACAAAAAGTGTTATGACCATGTTTGATGTTAATCAGATATACTTTGGAATGCAATCTAAAAAAAAGTTTACAAAAATACCAAAAACCTAAGACATTTACAAAGATAGGCACTTTTACTAAGTGATCCGACTAGTTGATTTGTTTAAATTACTATAAAAAGTGTTATGACCACGTTTGAAATTTATCGGATATATTTTTTAGCATGCAATCCAACAAAAGTCTACAAAAAGATCGAAAACCTAAGGCATTTACAAAGATAGGCGCTTTTACTTATTGATCCGACCGTTGATTTGTATAAATTACTACAAAAAGTGTTATGACCAAGTTTGAAGTTAATGGGATATATTTTGGCATGCAATCCAACAAATGTCTACATAAAGACCGAAAACCTAAGGCATTTACAAAGATAGGCACTTTTACTTAATAATCCTACCGTTGATTTGTTTAAATCACTACAAAAAGTGTTATAACCAAGTTTGAAGTTAATCGGATATATTTTGGCATGCAATCCAACAAATGTCTGCAAAAAGACCGAAACCTAAGACATTTACAAAGATAAGCACTTTCAATTAATGATGCAACCGTTAGATTTGTTTAAATTGCTACGAAAAGTGTTATGACCAAATTTGAAGATAATCGGATATATTTTGGCATGCAATCCAACAAATGTCTACAAAAAGATCGAAAACCTAAGCAATTTACAAAGATAGGCACTTTTAATAAATGATCCGACCGTTAGATTTGTTTAAACTACTACA
>JANUWF010003256.1:0-21128 GCA_026120185.1 Voacanga thouarsii
TTTTACCATAATTTATTTGCTTCTATGTGCTTCCGATCTTCTTAAATCTGCCCTTTATATGGTTTATCTCGAGTAGATCCGAGAACTTTATGTAATAACTAAACAAATGTGGAAGGAAATCTGGAAACAGCATTTACTCACGAGGTAGACCGAACCTTTAAGGCCGCAGGTTAAGGCCACCGGTGGTTCTAGTACCTTATTGAGACGAGAATTCTATTCTCAATGGCCACATTTGATTAGATCTACACATAAACTTAACAGTATCTAGTCTTTATACACCATATAATAAATAGACTTAGGAAATACCACAAGCCATAGATCCAAATTGATTATTGTTTAAAATGACTAATAACTTGAATGAATTCCATCTTATGGAATCCGGTGGTAATGATTACTAAGTTAAGGGAAGTATTTAAAACCGATTTAAATACTCGTATTTTTACTTACTCGTTGTTTTATTCATCGCTTCTTTATTACTTGTTTTATTTTTGCATTTTCATTATGTCATTTTCCCGAATGTTTAGATCTCCCTCCTCCTCTTCTTCTTCATCTTCTTCTTACCCCATCTCTCCTTCCCTCTCTTCCAAGATCAAAGAAGAACTCCACTTCTCTCGATCTCCAACAATCCATCGATAACCGGAAAATACCCAAGTTTTCCGACAAAGAAATTTACAAAAATCCTAGATGGTCACTTAGTAGTGACTATGTTATCAAGACCGTTGAAGAAACAATCGAGATTAATTCTCGAAAGTAAGGAGATCCAACTTCTTACTCCCGCAGTTCTAGAAAAATTCAGTACAAAAATACAAATACCTCCACTTCGGTCTTGTCCAGCATCGGAGCCAAACCCTTATCCAGAGAAGGTTTAGATACTTCTCTTCTTTTATGTCTTAGGGATACCCGATTTCTAAACTTCAATGACTCCTTGTTAGGTATGGTAGAAACCACCTTTGCAATGGGCCGCCTATTTTGATCGTTTCCAAATTTTACTCGTCTCTCTTCAAGATAGGAACCTCTTAGATTCCTTAACTCGAATGTCCGGACAAAGCAAATTACAAAATCAAAACTCGGATCTCTCCCAAGAGCCATTCTATACGTAATTCAATATAAGGCTATGAATTCTCGCATTCAATACCGTGAGCAATGAGAGTCTCAAACAAAGGTGAGACGATCTTGTTCCAAACCGATCTCACTAGATCCCATCTTTCAATTCCAAAACCTATCTCTTGGCAAGAGGTCAACCTTCCTCAAATTGGCTCCTAACTCGGAGCTACTCCTTCCGAAAACCCGAGAATACTACAGCCTCGTAAATTCATCAATCTCCTTCTCGGAAATGTTGAAATAACATTCCAAAGGTCTCTCACCCAAAGGATTTCATATCCTCCATCAACTTCTCGCATCTCGAAAAGGTGCATCGTTTAGGTTTCAACCACCTAGGCATTCCACATCCTCTCGTAGTTACACAGCTACAAGATGTCGATCAAGATCTAAGGATTCCCCAGGCTACATATGTTTCGCAGCCTGAGTCCGATGACAATCCTACATCTCCTACTCATTCTGCTATGATTGGAGACCTCAATGTTTTACAAAAAGAATTTGTCATTGACAAAGAACAATTAAGAAAAGAATTTTATTCCCCAACAAACATTTTAAAAAGGGAATGGTTTTTCGAAAATTATCAAGGATCTGATAGACAACAGATCCAAGATAAATATTATAAATTTTTAAAATTAGTTGAAAAGCAAATTGATTTCTTTTTATGGTTTGAAGCTTATACTTCAATCAATAAAATTGACTATCCTTTTGCTCATTCTGTTAATGTTTCAAAAACATGGCAGACTTCCCAGGGAACCAAAGATTTCATCCGAGCTCCCTCCAAATCAAAATTTCAAAATTCAAATTGGCACGTAAACTATTATCGCGCTCCCTTTCAAAAGAAGAGATACCGAGGAAGCAAGATCTCGCGAAAGATATTCAAAATTTATTAGATCAAAACAATTACACAAACAAATATTTACAAACAATTGGTGAATATTTGATTTCCAAACCACCAAGTGTTTATACTTCAACAACTACACCGAGTGTCTCTACTCCAAAGAACTTCCATTCCTAATATCTCTCCAACAATTCCTTTATTCAAACCATATGAAATTCCTACTCAATTTCATAAAGAAATTCAAAGCAAATCTACTCCCCCAATCTTTAATGAACTTCAAAAAAGGATCGCAGAAATTGAAAAATCATTCATTCCTGATTCTCCCGCATCCAGCTCCAAACAAAAGGCATCAACTCATCAATCGCATCGCTTTACAAGAAACCGATTCGGATTCTCGTTTCGAGCATATTCCGTATAACCAATCTGAACCCCAAGACATTGTTCCTCTTCGATTAGGTAGACCTAATTGGAGAAATCCCCAGAAACTTTATTATTCTAGAGCCACCCATCCGGATGTAGCCCTAGAAGAAAGTCCTGTTATTATGCAGAACTCCTATAATGCCAACAACATCTATGAATGGAACATAGATGGGCAGTCAGAATACAACATTCTGGCTAAATTCCAACAAATGACTATGGTTGCTACTGCCTATAGAACAACCCATGGTAGTTCAGATCAGCTGTCAGCCCATGTCCTTATAGCCGGTTTTACAGGCCAACTCAAAGGATGGTGGGATGAACATCTCACTGAATTTGACAAGCATGAGATTTTGCATGCTGTCAAAACAGATGCAAATAACCAACCTATTCTCCGTAATGGTGAACCAATCCCGCATGCAGTGTCAACACCGATTTTTACTTTAGTCAAAACTTTCATAGGAAATCCAGTATTTTCCGTGATAAATCCACCGAGATTCTCAACAATCTTAAATGCAAAACCCCGTCTCGACTTTAGATGGTATAAGGATACTTTCCTTACTGTAATATATGCCGACCCGATGGAAATAGCCGCATCGGAAAGAAAAATTCTTAGATGGCCTTCCCAAATCCCTTCGTGATTTAGTTCGTGAAGAACTCCAAACCCGCGATAACGGTGTTATACCTTATGGTCAGATTACCTTTGGCCAAATGACTAGCCAAATCCAACAAAGTTGCCCTCAAAGTTTGTCGACAAGACAAAATGTTAAGACAATTAGCCAAAGACCGAGCCCAAAGACGGCATGATTTGGGTTCATTCTCGTGAACAGCTCCGCCCGCCTTCTTGTCGACCAAACCACATAGGAAGAAGTACAAGCCCAAGCCCACTTATTATAGAAGTAGGCCCACATTTAGAAAGAATAGGTATCCAGCCCCATTCTCCTAAATATCCAACTCTTCCTCCTCCTAAGCCCAAGACCAAATCATCCAAATTTATCAAACCTCAATTTTCAAAAGACAAGTCCAAAACTATTACTTGTTTCAAATGTGGCAAACCGGGGCATATGGCCCGATATTGTCGAGTTTCCCAAAAGATCCATGAACTTTCCTTAGATCCAGAAATACTTAATAAAATTCAGAATCTTTTTCTTTCTGATTCTGAGTCCGACCAAGCTGATGATGAATATGATCAGCAGTTCAACCAAATTCAAGACGATGACAATCTGTCTTCTTCATCATCTGAAGCTGAACAAAATCAGCCTTCCATCAATGTTCTTACAAAAGAACAAGATCTCCTTTTAGAATTAATAGGAAATCTTCCTGATAATTCTAGCAAAAAAGAATACCTTGATAAGTTTAAACAAACTTTCCAACAACCGTCTTCTTCGAGATCCAATCCTTTTGACAATCATCCTAGGCTTGTCAACACCTACAATATTACGTATATCCTCAATAGGTTTCCTCTTAAACCGCAAAAATCAGAACCATTCAAGATCTTCAATCGTAAATTGCTATTCCGAAAGAAGAAATCAGACAAATCAAAGCCTCTCAAGAGTTGGACAGATTAGTTCTTCAACGAACTCCGTGCGTAAAAGACCATTCCTTCGTAACTGCTCCCGTAACCCGAAGCTACAACCGTTCAAGAAATAAGCCAATTTCTCGAACCATCTTTCAAAAGTATCTATTCAAAAGTGGCATATCAAGATTACTCTTGTCATCAATGGGTCTTTTACTCTTGAAATTCTAGCTCTTTTAGATACAGGAGCCGATCTCAATTGTATCCAAGAAGGACTTATTCCTACTAAGTTCTTTGAAAAAACTAAAGAAAGCCTTAGATCTCGCCAATGGCAAGAAACTAGGTATTAGTTTCAAATTATCGATGTCGAGGTAAAACATGAATCCTTATCTCGTTCATACCTCTTTCCTTTCGGTCAAAGATATCACTCATCCAAAGGATATTAGGCACTCCTTTCATCCAACAGATCATTCCTTTTATGGTCCTCAAAAATGGTATTCAAGTAACTCACTTGAATCAACCAATTTTTATTCCTTTCGATAGGCCTCCTATTGAAAAACAACTTCAATTCTTAGAAAATAAACAATCACAAATAAATTTTCTAAAAGAAGATTTAAACTTCAAAAGACTCCAAAGAAGAATTGCAGTGAAGTACTTATCCAATCTAGAATCAAAGCTCGGAATCTCATATCCGTAAAAATCTTTGTTCCGATCTTCCAAATGCCTTTTGGCATAGGAAACAACACATAGTCGACTTCCATATGAGCCTCGATTTCGATGAAAAGTCTATCCCTACCAAGGCTAGACCAATCCGTATGAATCATGAGTTAACCACTCTATGTCAAAAAGAAATTAATGATCTTCTCCAAAAGAAAATTATTACTTCCAAGTGCATCTCCTTGGAGTTGTGCCGCATTTTATGTATATAAAAATGCTGAAATTGAAAGGGGAGTTCCTCGACTTGTAATTAATTACAAGCCTCTCAATACAAAGACTTAGATGGATTAGGTATCCTATTCCTAACAAAAAAGATTTACTAAATCGCCTACATTCTCGCAAAGTAGTCTTTTCAAAATTTGATTTAAAATCCGGATACCGGCAGATCCGCATCGATCCTAGAGATCGTTACAAAACCGCATTCACAGCTCCATTTGGCCGCATTGAATGGAATGTAATGCCTTTTGGATTGAAAAATGCCCCTTCCGAATTTCAAAAATTATGAATGAAATTTTCAATCCATATTCAAAATTCATCATTGTTTACATTGATGATGTTCTTGTATTTTCAAAGGATTTGGACCAACATTTTAAACATCTTCATGTTTTATCCCAAATTATCAAACACCAAGGTTTAGTCCTTTCAAAGACTAAATTCAGCCTTTTCCAAACTAATGTTCGATTTTTAGGACATTATATTCAACAGGGAACTATTACACCTATTTCCCGATCAATTCAATTTGTCGACAAATTTCCCGACCAAATTCCGACAGACTCAACTCCAACGATTTTTGGGATGTTTAAATTACATTTCCGAATTTCTCCCAGAATCAAAAATCTGATTAAGCCTTTACATGATCGGCTTAAACAACCTCCTCCTCCATGGACTAATATCCATACTTCCATTGTCAAAAAGGTCAAACTCCAAGTTAAACAACTTCCTTGTTTAGCTCTTCCTGACCCTGATGCATTCAAAATTGTTGAGACTGATGCCTCTGACATTGGTTATGGTGGCATTCTCAAACAAAAGAAAAATGGCAAAGAACATATAGTTGCATTTGCTTCAAAACATTGGAATAGTTCTCAACTGTAACTATCCTACGATCAAAAAAGAAATTTTAGCAATTGTTTTATGCATTCAAAAGTTTCAATCTGATTTACTAAATCGAAATTTTTATTACGAATTGATTGCAAAGCCGCAAAATATGTTTTGCAAAAAGATGTCAAAAACCTTGCCTCAAAACAAATATTTGCTAGATGGCAAGCTATTTTATCTATTTTTGATTTTGATATAGAATATATCAAAGGTTCTTCAAATTCAATTCCTGATTTTTTAACTCGGGAATTTTTACAGGGTCGTTAGCCCATGGCTCCCAAACCCAAAAATAAAGCTTTGAAGCTTAAAGAGCTTCCGGCCTTACCTTCACCTGTTACCCAACAAGTCTCCAAAGAAAGAGTCCACTGGACCATCCAATACCGGTAAAACCCAATTTACCACCTCAAAAGACTATGCTATGACCATAGCCCAAACAGCTGTTTCACAGCCTATCAAATTAGAGCCCATTCCTTTCAAGACTCTAACCTCCAAAAGCTGGGCCGATTTAGTGGATAGTGATCCACAAGATGCCCAAACCCAGTCGGCATGGACCTTAGCAGACATTCAAAATTGGTGTCAGAAGATGGGCTTTTCAATGCCCACGTCAAGCCAACAGTGTCTACCAGAATAAACTCATAGTATTTCTGGGTGAACTTTGGAGATTTTTGAACAAAATTGACATCTGGGCCAAAGAGTTGCCTAGCTGCCAATTGGGGATTGGAATTCCAGAATTCTGGTTCCATTTGAAGGAGTTTGTAGACTCCTGGAGTCTTGACATAAGCAGTCTCTGGTGTACCAGAGAGTCTGGAAGAAATGGGTTGTGGCTCGGAAGAAAGAGCCTTATTGAGACGAGAATTCTATTCTCAATGGCCACATTTGATTAGATCTACACATAAACTTAACAGATCTAGTCTTTATACACCATATAATAAATAGACTTAGGAAATACCACAAGCCATAGATCCAAATTGATTATTGTTTAAAATGACTAATAACTTGAATGAATTCCATCTTATGGAATCTGGTGGTAATGATTACCAAGTTAAGGGAAGTATTTAAAACTGATTTAAATACTCGTATTTTTACTTACTGTTGTTTTATTCACTGCTCTTTATTACTTGTTTTATTTTTGCATTTTTCATTATGTCATTTTCCCGAATGTTTAGATCTCCCTCCTCCTCTTCTTCTTCATCTTCTTCTTACCCCATCTCTCCTTCCCTCTCTTCCAAGATCAAAGAAGAACTCCACTTCTCTGATCTCCAACAATCCATCGATAACTGGAAAATACCCAAGTTTTCTGACAAAGAAATTTACAAAAATCCTAGATGGTCACTTAGTAGTGACTATGTTATCAAGACTGTTGAAGAAACGATCGAGATTAATTCGAAAGTAAGGAGATCCAACTTCTTACTCCCGCAGTTATAGAAAAATTCGAGACAAAAATACAAATACCTCCACTTCGGTCTTGTCCAGATCGGAGCCAAACCCTTATCCCGAGAAGGTTTAGATACTTCTCTTCTTTTATGTCTTAGGGATACCCGATTCCTAAACTTCAATGACTCCTTATTAGGTATGGTAGAAACCAGCCTTTGCAATGGGCCAGTCTATTTTGACTGCTTTCCAAATTTTACTGTCTCTCTTCAAGATAGGAACCTCTTAGATTCCTTAACTCTGAATGTCCAGACAGCAAATTACAAAATCAAAACTGGATCTCTCCCAGTAGCCATTCTATACAGAATTCAATATAAGGCTATGAATTCTGCATTCAATACCGGAGCAATGAGAGTCTCAAACAAAGGTGAGACGATCTTGTTCCAAACCGATCTCACTAGATCCCATCTTTCAATTCCAAAACCTATCTCTTGGCAAGAGGTCAACCTTCCCTCAAATTGGCTCCTAACTGGAGCTACTCCTTCTGAAAAACCTGAGAATACTACAGTCTCAGAAATTCATCAATCTCCTTCTGGAAATGTTGAAATAACATTCCAAAGGTCTCTCAGCCAAAGGATTTCATATCCTCCATCAACTTCTGCATCTCGAAAAGGTGCATCGTTTAGGTTTCAACCACCTAGGCATTCCACATCCTCTGTAGTTACACAGCTACAAGATGTTGATCAAGATCTAAGGATTCCCCAGGCTACATATGTTTCGCAGCCTGAGTCCGATGACAATCCTACATCTCCTACTCATTCTGCTATGATTGGAGACCTCAATGTTTTACAAAAAGAATTTGTCATTAACAAAGAACAATTAAGAAAAGAATTTTATTCCCCAACAAACATTTTAAAAAGAGAATGGTTTTTCGAAAATTATCAAGGATCTGATAGACAACAGATCCAAGATAAATATTATAAATTTTTAAAATTAGTTGAAAAGCAAATTGATTTCTTTTTATGGTTTGAAGCTTATACTTCAATCAATAAAATTGACTATCCTTTTGCTCATTCTGTTAATGTTTCAAAAACATGGCAGACTTCCCAGGGAACCAGTATTTCATCTGAGCTCCCTCCAAATCAAAATTTCAAAATTCAAATTGGCACAGAAACTATTACTGCTGCCCCTTTCAAAAGAAGAGATACTGATGAAGCAGTATCTGCGAAAGATATTCAAAATTTATTAGATCAAAACAATTATACAAACAAATATTTACAAACAATTGGTGAATATTTGATTTCCAAACCACCAAGTGTTTATACTTCAACAACTACACCGAGTGTCTCTACTCCAGCAACTTCCATTCCTAATATCTCTCCAACAATTCCTTTATTCAAACCATATGAAATTCCTACTCAATTTCATAAAGAAATTCAAAGCAAATCTACTCCCCCAATCTTTAATGAACTTCAAAAAAGGAATATATATATATATATATATATTTACACATTCTTAAAATTTATATATATATATATATTTACACATTTATATATATATATTTACACACACACACACACACACACACACACACATATATATATATATATTTACACATTCTTAAAATTTATTTTTACTTTTTAAAACATTAATATTATAAAAAATGACATAATTATATTAAATTTTCAATGAAACAACATTATTCCGCATAATAAATTACTTGTTACATTCAAAAAATTCTAAAAATGTATAAGATATTAATAATATAATTATTTTTATTAAATGATTATATATGTTTAGATCAATTAGAATATATATATATATATATATACATATGTCCGCGCGTATATACACACATATACTAATATATACATATATATACAAACACACAACATACACACACACACATATACACGCACCAAAATATATTTATATATATGACAAAATACTCGAAACCCAACTCATTTACAAAGATGTGCATATCAAATTAACGATCCAATCATTAAATTTCATAAAATCACTAAAAATAGTTTTATGACTAAAATTTAAGGTATTGAATATGTTTTGGCATAGACTCTAGTATAATCTCTATAAAAATGCAGAAAACCTAACACATTTAGAAAAATATACATATAAAATTAACGATTCAATCGTTAGATTTGATAATGTCACTAGAAAAAGTATTAGGACCAAATTTAAAGGTAATTTGATATGTTTTGTCACTTAATCGAGTATAATCTCTATAAAAATGCTCGAAACCTAACCCATTTTTAAGGATAGGTATATCAAATTAACATATAACTGTTAAATTTGATAAAATTACTAAAAAAAGGTTTATGACCAAATTTTAAGGTAATTGAATATGTTTTGACATAGAATCTAGCATAATCTTTATAAAAATACAGAACATTTAACACATTTAAAAAGATATGCATATCAAATTAACGATCCAATCGTTGGATTTGATTAAATCACTAAAAGAAGTATTAGGATCAAATTTAAAAGTATTTTGATATGTTTGGCCACTTAATCTAACACAATCACTATAAAAATGCTCGAAAACCTGCCCATTTACAAAGATAGATATATTAAATTAATGATTTAACTATTAGATTTGATAAAATCACAAAAAAAAAAGACCAAATTTTAAGGTAATCGAATATGTTTTGTCATAGAATCTAGCATAATCTCTATAAAACTACAGAAAACTTATCACATTTAGAAAGATATGCATATCAAATTAACGATCCAATCATTAAATTTGTCACCAATATATGCTCACTGAAGGGTACTTTTAGCTACAAAATTTTAATTAGAAAAAAAATTTTGTCGCCGATATATCATTTTCTTGTAGAGACTTCCTTAACAAAGAAAACATTGGAGTTTGTGTAAAAAACCTAACCCTAAAACTCTATAAACCCTAGCAAAATAGAATTTTTTTTTTTAAATCTCACAAGACAAATACTAAGGAAACATACCGAGAAGAGAGCGAGGGCCCAAGGAGGATATGATTAGCTAACCAATCTTACAGAACAGGAACGAGTGACTTCTACTAGATATACTTCTCATCTACAGGTATATTTCGTCTCTCAGAGCCTTTCATCCTAGGGGTTCCACTGCTTGCAGCCACCTCCCTTTCATTCTCAGTTCTGGTGGTGGTAGAACCCTTAGGATGACCTCTCCTCTTTGGCTGGGTCGAACGCGTCTCTATTGAAAGATTTTTGTGGAGATTTGAGGGTTGAAAAGAAAGGTTCCTCACTCCAGAGGTGGACCTACCCACACAGTAAGTAAATAGTAGAGAGAGAGTGGTTGGTATAGTGACTAATGGAGACATTAGTTATGTTATTATTGTCCCCTCTCCATCATTATTTTGGTGACGCCGCTCTAATAGTAATTCAGTGAATTGTTGAAATAAGTTAACCATTTAAGGGGAAATTTTGTGGCAAAGATTATATAGATGGTTTATATCATGGTTACTAGTGTAATGAACTATCTGTTAATACGAATTAATAAAAAAGATAGAAAAAGTATACTTCACATATTTGAACTTTACGATTATTTTTTTTATTTGCTATCTTTTGGAATTGGTTGTGAATTAATTTATTAGGAACTTAATGAATAGTGTTCAAAATTAATATATATTGGTCAAACATTTTACGAAAATTTGATTGAAATAATAAAGTAATAAAATTAGAAGTTAGGACATTGATTAGATACAAAATAAACTTTGTATAATAAGGTAGATTTTGTCACAATCTTAGGGCTCATTTGATAGAAATTAAATCTAAAGACTAAAGTCTAAATATTTAAGTACTAAATTATGAAGTCCGGATCTGAAATCGAAGCTTGAATTAATTATAATTCAGTTGTTATATTATATTTTATTGCAATTTAGATTAAATATAGAAGAATATTAATAATTAGATGTGTATTTAACAAGCATATTTGCTTAGCTTTCTTATCAACAAACTTGTTTTTCTTTTATGAGTACATCCTTGAAAAGTAGATCTTAGAGTGATTTATCTTCCTTTTTAATTATTTTTCCTATGCCATATGAAATTATAAATTATAAGAATACTACCTCAAAGGTAACCAAAGATTCACACATCAAATAGAACATATATACTGAAAGGGTATTATAGAAAAACACATACAAGATGCATGGTGCGCTTGGTTGTAGATCTTGAGCCACCACAGTGAGTAGATGGTCTAAGGCCTTCTTGATCATTTAATCGATTTGACTTGTTGACTTCAAATTGACATTTGAAAGCTTCGGATGCCCAATACTCTTTTGCCTTTGCATAGACACTGTCATCATGTAAGCTAATTTTTTCCTATCAATCTTTGCCTTAAACAAATTGTTTTTCAAGCTGCTACTCCTAATTGCTTCAAAAGAGTTCCTAACTAATGCATCCACGCTTAGATCCCATGTAAATCTTCCCTAAAAATTGTGTACTAGAGCAACTTCTTTAACTTTGTAGTACAACAACAATAAACTAAGTCTAGTCTCAAGAAACTTGGGGTCGGCTACATGAACCAATACAGGCTACGTCTGGTCATCTACATAAATCCTCTCTCTCCACTTCCTTCTATCGACCGTCATACTTTCATCCAAATCTAATAAAGACATATCTCTCCTAATCACTTCAATCCATGTCGTTTTAGACCTCGCCTCTACCTCTCGTCTAACCTATCCTACCTCATTCCCTCAATTCTCTTAATGGGTGTATCCCTCGGTCTTTTCTGTACATGTACAAACTAACGCAAGCAGCTTTATCTCATCTTCTCCTCAATAGATGCCACTCCCACATTTTCCTTAATGGTCTCATTTCTAACTCTATCCTTTGTAGTGTATCCATATATCCACCATAACATACGCATCTAAGCTATTTTCATTTTTTGAATATGACACCTTTTAACTGCCTAACATTTCGTGCTATATAGCAAGGCAGGTCTTATGGATGTTCTATTGAACTTTCCCTTGAGACTCAATAGTATATTATGATCATATAGAATACCAGTCGTACCCCTCTATTTTAACCAACCCGCCATAACTCGGTGTGCAACGTTGCCATTGAGCTTCCCATCTTTCATAATAATAGATCCTAGATGTCAGAAGTAATCACCTACCAGTATATCTCTATTATTCAAAGTTACACTCTGAGTTATATTTCTGCTACTATTGAACTTGCATTTTATATACTCTGTTTTACTCCTATTAATTTTAAAGCCTTTAGATTCCAATGTCCGTCGTCACAACTCCAATTAAGCATTTACATCGATTCTACTCTCATCAATCAATACAATATCATCAACAAATAATATATACTATGGCACAACCTCCTGTATAGTGCAAGTCAACTCATCCATAATAGCCACAAAGAGGAAAGGGCTAAGCACTGATCCTTGATGCACCCCAATAGTAATGTAAATTCTGTAGTCATTCGGGCGTAACTCCTTACACTTGTACATGCTCTCTTATACATATCTTTAATAAGAGTAATATACTTTAGCGAGACACTTTTCTTGGCCATCACCCACCAAATTACTTCTCTAGGCACCTTGTCATAGGTATTTTCCAAGTCAATAAATACCATATGTAAATCTTTTTTCTTTCCCTATAATATTCAATCATTTGCTTGTAATAAATGAATTGCCTTCGCAGATGGAACCCCCAAGCATAAAACTAAATTGATTATCCGAACTCGTATAATACCCCTTAATCTCTATTCAATCACTCTCTCCTAAAGCTTCATAGGATGACCCATGAGTTGAATTCCACGGTAATTGGCACAATCTTGGACGTCCCCTTTATTCTTATACAGAGGAATCAGAGTACTCTTTCTCTACTCGTAGGTATCTTATTAACTCTATATAGTTTGTTGAACGAGACTAGTTAACCACACAATACCTATCTCGTCTAAACACTTCCAAACCTCAATCAGTATACTATTTAGGCCTACTGCCTTTTTAGGTCTCATCCTTTTGAGGGCCTCTCGAACTTCATGTTTCTGAATATGACGAATACATGCACGGTTAACCTCTTCGTTCGAAATTGCAAGGCTAAAACTTAAACTTGATTCCCATTAAATAACTTACCAAAATATGACCTCCATCTCTCTTTGATTTTTTTCATCTTTAACTAAAACTCTGTAGTTTTCGTCCTTTAATAATATATAAAACAGAGTATCGGTGTGGTAAAATTCTGAGTATTTTTTATCTTTAACCAAAACTTTGTGAGATATTAGTGTGGTAAAATGTGTGAAGGACAAAAATCAGGTGTTTTCTATAGTCAAATCAAAGGCTAAGGTAAAGTCGAGAATATCAGTTCCTGCTTCATTTCTAACTCCGAAACTGTGACTTCTATGAACACTCTCAAACCCACTCTGATCAGTACTCATATGTCCGTTTAGATCACCACCAATGAAAAGCTTCTCTACACATGGTACACTTTGTACAATCTTATCTAAATTATTCCAAAATTGTTGCCTAACCTAATCATCAAGTCCCACTTATGGTGCATACGTACTAATAACAATAGTAATCTCGCCACCAATCATGATCTTGATGCTTAAAATCCTATCATTCTTCCTCTGTACTTCAACCACATCATCAATAAATTTACAGTTAATAATAATCTTGATTTCATTTCTATTCTCAACTCTACCTAAATGCCAAAGCTTATAACCCCAAGGCACTACTACTCTTGCCTTTTCACCTACCTATTTGGTTTTACGAAAACACAAAATGCTAATCATTCTTTTCTTCATAACCTCAACAAATTCTGTCAATCTACCGGTCAAAGATCTTATATTCCATGTAGCTAAACGGATCATATCACTATGGACTATCTTTTTTACCCTACACCCTTGCATATTTGACACCGTATCTGAGGACCGACAGGGCGCGTTGCTTCCAGGTAATGACCTAGCAACTCTCGCATATTTATCACTACACCCGAGTCTAGGAAGTGCAGCATATCACTGAGTATGGAACGCCCCCATAAAGTTAATCGATTGGTTCATGTTATAGATACGACTATATTTTACGCTAGCCATCACAAGCCCTACCGCAACTCTCTTCCTTTATCCGGGCTTAAGATCGGTAATGAACACAGACAAACAAAGCCCATAGAACTCACTAGCGAGAGTTCTTCAAATTTGTAGTATAGTACAATATTTAATTTGAAGTTATCTAATGCATACGAGGATATGCATATTGTTTTATAGTTAATCATATTGTAGCAAGTTTGTAAATTTCTTTGTGAGCGGGTTTGTAGTATAGTTGATAACCTTTATGAAGCCAACATACTTCAAAATCATAAAAAATAGAAGGGCCAAAAAGACGAATATTTTGGTGATATATAAGAGGTGCCAATCCTATTAACTTACTCGAAAAATAGAGAACTAAATATCCATTGTTGACAGAGGGACTTTGCCCCATTGAGGATAAAAATCATCATATATAATGTATATGAATTAATTGAATTATGTAATTTAATTGAGTAATTAATTTATATTCTATGAATTAATATTAATCAACAAGCATTATATAATTTTTGCTATCTCATATACTACATAATTATTCTACATGATTAGTATCATAATAGTATGGATACAATAGTGCAATTGAAATAAGTCTTAAATGTAACGGTTGATGATGAATGCAATCTACATGTGGTTACCTTCCCTTTTTGTAGTGATGAGTCATGTTTGACCTGTTTTTTGCTCTATCTCGCTAAAGATATTTTATGTCTATATTCAATATTGGTGGGCATAGACCAAACGCTAGGGGAGGTGTGTTCACATGTTTGACCAATACAAGTCTTATCATAAGGGGAAAATTATTTGCAAGTAGTTCATATTCGTTTCCATAAGTTTCACGTGCCTATCACCTCGAAAGAGATTGCTAGAGCTTAAGGATATTGGTTTCAAATAACTTAGTCCTCTTTTGTTTGAAACATAATTGAATACCCAGCCAATATTTACTTTTACTTCAAATGATTAGCGAGTGGAACAGATTCATTTATAACTATATGTTATTCGCTCAGCAAGATCGTTCTGATAAATCTTCTCAACTACTATTTATGTTTTGTAAAAGTTTGCCATCTTCCCGTGAGTGCTCAATCTCCTACTTTGAAGATATCCACCACTAGATTCTTATTGCACTAGTTCTTGAATCGGAATCGACATAGACCATTTCTCTTATCTAGTTATGCCAATCTTTGTTGCACAATATATTACTAATATATTAGTAATATATATGTGTGTGTGTGTGTGTGTGTGTGTGATAAATAAAATTACATTAATTTTAGTTTTACAATAGTAATTATACACACACACACACACACGTGTGTGTGTGTATAAATCAACCACAAATTTAAATTCATTTTAAAATTTTTTTTAATATTGAAATTGAATACGACGGTTATGTAACCATCGTATTTATTAAATTTGATACGAAGGTTAATCAATAAGCATTGTATTATAGTGAAATATATATGACGGTTAATCATTAATCGGCATATTAAATAAAACTTAATAGGACGGTTAATGATTAACCGTCGTATTAAATTTACCTAATACAACAATTTATATTTAATACGACAGTTATTTGTTACCATCGTATATGGTTTCTTCTTTACCTCTTCCCAGATTTCTTCTTCATTTTTTACCATTCGTCTTGTGCAACAGCCTGTGTTTTTTGACAAAGCACTCCAGCATTGGTCGTTCTTCTTCGGTAGCTCAATTAGGTGTTCTTCTCTGACGCGAGACTTCTTCTCCAATGCGGAGCTATCATTTTAGCCGTCTCCGGGCTCTTTTCTCTGTCGTATTCAGCCGCCTCCGATGCCGACTCCACCTCTGCATTTCATCCTCAATTCATTCTTCAAGTACAGTAAGTGCTGTACAATTCAAAGCTTTAATTTTGGGTGAATTATGTTAACATTTTTTGAACTATTTTTAATAATGAATTTCAGCTTTGATATCTGATATATTTTTTTTTTTTTTGGTGATTTGTGGATCCTGTGAATTGTTAGTATCTTGCTTGCTTCTGTTTTTAGTAGATTGATTTTGTTTTTTTATTCCTTGCACCATATGTTGGAAGGTTTTAGAAAATCAATAAACATAGAGGCCTAAATGTCTATATTGCAATAGAGTTCTACAGAGAAGTTCTTGATCCATGTGATAGTTTTGGTATTCTCTTCATGATTTTTATTTGTAAAGACTCCATGCCAATTGGCATTTTTTCATCCTCATATGATATGAATAGAATTGTATGATTCTTGCAAAAAAAGAATGAAATGCGAGGCTCTGAATTTTTATACATCCTTCTTACTAGTTCATAAAGTAGATCTGAAGGTAGTATTTGCGCGCTTTGGTTCAAGATTTGGTCCGTTGCATAACAACGATATTCTTGATGATATTTGACGTCGTGATGAGTCATGTTTGACCTATCTTTTGCTCTATCTGCTAAAGATATTTTAGGTCTATATTCAATATTGGTGGGCATAGACCAAATGCCAGGGGAGGTGTGTTCACATGTTTAACCAATACAAGTCTTATCATAAGGGGAAAATTATTTGCAAGTAGTTCATATTCATTTCCATGAGCTTCTGTGCATATCGCCTCGAAAGTGATTGCCAGGGCTTAAGGATATTGGTTTCAAATAACTTAGTCCTCTATTGTTTGAAACATAATTGAATACCCAGCCAATATTTACTTTTACTTCAAATGATTAGCAGAGTGGAACAGATTCATTTATAACTATATGTTATTCGCTTAGCAAGATCGTTCTGATAAATTCTGAGCTTTGATCTTCTCAACTACTATATATGTTTTGTAAAAGTTTTCCATCTTCCTGTGAGTGCTCAATCTCCTGATTTGAAGATATCCACCACTAGATTCTTATTGCACTAGTTCTTGAATCGGAATCAGCATAGACCATTTCGCTTATCTAGTTATGCCAATCTTGTTGCACAATGTTTTGGTATTAGGTGATGGGACTGATATGCTAGGGTAGTTAGCCCATGGTATATAAGCCCTATAACTCATAAAGTAAAGCTAAATGCATCATTATTGTCCTAAATTAACCATGGTACCAACTTAATTTTTAGAAAATTTTTGCAGCCATGTAACATTTATCTTTCTATGCTGAATGTGAGGCTCTGATTCATCATTGAGAAGGCTAATGGTTGACTGTATAGCTACCTGCCTTTGTGATAAGCTACTGAAGTAAACTTTCATCCTGTGAATTGGGGACTAAAAATCAAAGTGTCATTTGTTTTCTAGATTGTTATGCCATTGATTTATTTCTTTTGACAGATTCTGAGATTCATATTGAATATCAGAAGAAATCTAGTAATTAGAACCATAAGGCATAAGAGTAAAACGATTAGGTATTTGCTTAGTAAATTGGGCTGTGAATGCCAGGGAAATTGGTGGAAAGGAATTTGACTGGATTGGGAGATTGTATTGAAATTGTGTAATTTTTGTATTGATGAATGAAGTGTTACTGAGCATTTATGTTGAGGAATTGATCATTTGATTAATGATGTTTGAATTGTTGATTGGTTGATTGGGTGCATTTGAGTAGTTTGAAAGGAAATTAAGTTGAGGTTGTAAAACTGGCATTAAGCGATTCCTTTTTAAGTTATCGATCTTTTCCTTTTTAGCCTTTTCATTAATTTTTTTTTCTTACTTCCTACCTTCTTTTCTTTTCATATCATTTTCTTTCCTTTTCTTTTACCCTTCATAGTTTATTTTCCTATCCTAATCCATCATATTCAAGGATAAAATCTTAATCCTTCATATATCATTAAACCATTGTCTTTCACTTTGTTATATGTTGGCCCTTCAATTAGCTTAATCCTCACCACCCACTTAACTTTATCTTAACCTTCTATTTTTTTTTTTTTAATCAAGACCATTGAAATTAGATCTTATCCAAATAATTTAATCTCTATCATCCATTTGTTATAATCGCATACATTCACTTAAATTAATCCTAAGTCTTCATTTATATTAAATCATAGCCTTAAAATTTTCTTCTTGCTCAAGCAATTAAATCACAAACTTTCAATCATCTTTCACTACAAACAAAACCAAAAAGTTCCCCTAATTTTTCTAAGAAATCAGGCATCCCTTCTCTTTTCCTCTCTCTAATTTCTCTCCTCCTTCCTACTTGGCAGCCACACCTATCTTCTCCCATTCTCCTTAAATTTTCTCTCAAACACAAGTAAGAATCCTAACCCTAAAAGCTTGGAAAATCAAGTCTTTCTACTGATTTTCAGATTTTACAAAGTGGTCTTCAAGAGGTATTAACTAATAACGTCATCTCTCTTTGTTTTCATAAATTTAGTACAAACTAGTTTTCTGGACAGATTTTGATGTTTCAACAAAAATACAATTTTTGATCATGTCGATGATGGAAATTTGTTATAAACATGATTATGACAAGATCTACTGTGATTATGTGATTTTATATATGAGATTTGTGAAGAATTGATGATGGCGGGATGGTTAGAATTTCTTGTTAAATAGAACACTGTTCATTTGAAAAAGTTGTTCTACTTTAAAGGACTTTTTGTGACATGAGTCCTATCTATAATGACAAATGAACAAAATCATCTTAAAGCCATATGATGTTTTTTCTAGCAATGCACAATAATGCATATCAATGCACCTTTGTTGTTATTTTTTTCTTCTTAGTTTGACTAATTAAGTAGCATTTGATATGTGTCATAGGTTAAAGATACAGTTGTTTCTTTGATTGTCCAAAAAAGCATTAGTAAGGTAAGAAAATTATTTTTATATTTCATTATTGGATCCTCGTGAGTGATGGGTGATCATTCCCCATGAGTAATAAGTGATCACTTCTCATAGGTAATGGATGATTACCCTTAAGTTAGTTTTATACTATATAGACTTAAACTAGTTTAAATGAATGATTGGATTGTTTTTATGAGTTTTTTGTTGGTTGAATTGCATAATTGCTCATTTTAAGGTGGCCTAGTGCCGGAAAAATATTCAATTTATAGTGAAAACTCTGTCAAAATTTTTTCAAAAATTTTTTACAAAGAATTTGAATAAAATAGTTTTATGAGAATATTTTTTTTACAAATAATCTCTACCCCATGAGAATAATTTTTAGGAGTATGTAAGATAAGATTACTTCATGGACTAGATTTGAAACCACGAGTTACGTAAGGATTAAGAGTATTTTTTACTCAGTAATGTGATGTAACAATATTAATTTTTTTTTGTACATTAAGAGTATTTTAGAGTTTTTAATAAAAATTTACTAAATGAAATTTCATTTATCTCAAAACTACAGTTTCCATTCATTCTTGAATATGTTTATCATAACGAAACTTGTAGATTGACTGAAAATATGGATAAATGAATAGGAAGATGGACTAATCGTGGATTGACTTACGTGAACATTTATGTGATGAATACAGTAAGGGTTTGGATGCCTTTATAGAATTTGTATTAAGAAACAAAATGGATGATAAGAGACTGGCATGTCGTAAATCAAGCGAAACAAGTTTGGTATTCTCATTGTCCTAGAGAAAGGGACTGGCATATCATAATGCCAATGATGAGAAGAGATAAGCTGCGATGGGTTTTCAAGGGACCATGACCTAGAAACTTTTCCCGCATAGCAACTAGATTCTCGTCCTATTTCGCGTGAAGTAGATGTTGTATGGTTTAGAGATGGCATTTCTGGGAAGGAAGTGGATTTAGTTAGAAGAAGAATACACCCTGCAACCTAATGTAATTAATCACTTTCTAGTCTACTAAATGTGCTAGAATTGTTATACTCTCTTCTCAATTGATTTTTTGGCCAAATTTCTTTGACTTTATTTTTCTATGCTTCTTTGCATTTTATAGATGGTTACCAAACATTCTCGACGTGTATTGTTGTAGGATGCCATAGCCGCCTCAAGATCAGGGGTTAGTTCCACGCAAGGTACATAGACACAGCTTATAGTACAGAAGGTTGGTCAGAGATTGGATATAGTTGTCTAGACGGGCTCTCGAGAATAGAGGTCCGGTGAGGAGATGGCTGCACTCGCTTCGTTGTAGGTCCCAGCTTGCTTAGGGCCTTTTTCCTCGGGCTCTAGCACCTCGGGTTTGCTAAGTTATTTGGAAGTAATTTAGGAGAAATTGTTTTTTGTAGCTATTAAAATCATATTAAGCTTTTGTCTTTCTTTTTAATGAAATCATACTTACGGGCTTGCACTGTTTTGAATTAATTTTTTTATTGATATTTTATAGGATCCACGTCAAGAAGTTCTCGCGGGGTGGAAGGTTACCCTCCGAATGGAGTGAGCCTAGTTTTTGAAAGTACGAGGTTGGTATGAACCAATACAGAGGTTTTATAGGAGTGGATGCATCTCGTTATAGTTTAGTGGTAGGCTATTTTGCATGTATGAGTAGTAGGCTCCCTCTGAATTATAGGGATTGGCATTTCGTGCCTCATAGACTTAAAGATGAGGTTTGGGAAGAAATACAGGTAAATAAATTTATTCTAACACATATAAAATTATTTTCTCCATAAGTAAAAATTTTAAATAATTGATTGTTTGTTTAATTTACAAGGACAATGCCACTATGACACCAGAAGGACGTAGCATTACAATGAAGATCCTTTGTGCTTCTTGGAAGGATTATAATTCTAAGTTGAAGCAGAGATAGTAGACTCCTTTTCAGACAAGTATGGAGGCTATTCTTTGCGAAGATAGGTGAGTTGACGAAAATCAATGGAGGATTTTAGTTGATTATTAGCGCTTGGAGAATACGCAAGTTATATGTATAAAAGTTTAATATTTTTTCCTGTCATAAATGTGTGCATATAAGCAATAATTATTATATACTAAGTTTTTGTATTAACTATTTTAGATACTCACAAGCGGAGGCCGCGCAAAACAGACAAAATCGATCATCTACAAGTCACAGGAAGAATGCCACATTCTATTATATAGAATCAAGTATTCATTTTCTCTTATACTATATTCATTTGAATATTATTTAATTCACTTGAAAATTCTAAAAAATTATTACGAGATAGCCT
>JANUWF010003259.1:0-32356 GCA_026120185.1 Voacanga thouarsii
ATGGGCTGACCAACGCAAGACTATCAATCATTATCATAGTTAAGAAGTACTTTAAAGAAACATATGAAAGGGCATAATAATCAAAGAACAAGAGAAAGAGGATTAAACTACATTATTCAAGGTGCAGAGAAAGAAAGTAAATAGACTTACTCGGACATGATTTTAAAAATCATAGATGATTTCATGATGCATGAAATGGACCACGTGGCTCTGATACCAATTTGAGACCCAGGATATATTGCTGATAATTGCTGATAAAACTATTTTATTTGAACACTAAATTTGAGAGTTTTCTCACTCAATCTGATTGAAGTACAAGGGTTTTAAAACTGAAACAAGTAGAACAAATATCTAGGTAGAGGGCGTCTTCACTCTCTGAAGGATTTAATGGTGTATGAGTCTGCATATCATCAATAACATGCTGTCTTATATAGGCAGCGAGGGAGTAGGTTTCTCTGATTGAAGTCTGCATTATTGTTGTGTGGTCCACTTCTGTGGAGGATGGAATGATGTTGTCGGCCATCATGAAGAATGGCTCCAAGAGTCGTCTTGAGTAGAGGGGTCCACCATGTCTGTCTTGTTAAATGAATAATTTTGCGATGACGTCCGAATAATGTCATGTAGCTTTTGTGATTGTTGGAAAAGGCGATAGGTCCTTTTCTTTCTTTTGCTTTTGGTGTGGAGCCTCACCATTATGGACTACGACAAAGGTATGCTTGAGCAATACCGGATGGATTGTCCATATCTCCATTTTCATACAGGCTGTATTCTGGCTGTGACTCAGAGTCACTTTCATCATCATCTGCTTGTTGAAGCTGTTGCTGTAAAAGTTGCAATTGGAGTTGCAATTCTGTTTTACTGATTTTCTTTTTGCCTTTGCTTGAGGAGGAGTGAGCATCTTGTTCTTTCCGATCCGGCTTAGGGAGCTGGAGTCCATCCCTTGACTCTTATCTCTCTACAGAGATACTTTACATTTTCAATTTGATCGAGCTTATAGCCCCATCCTAATACAAAACATATTTTCTTTTCAATATAAAATTTACAAAGCTGGTTGTTCAGAGTTAATCCCTGAATTTGACTTTCTACTACAAATTGGTTAAACTTTTGCAAATTACGATTGGATAACGTGGATTTGCTTCCACAGAGTCTTCCACCGAGGCATAGTACCATCTCGGGATAGGGTCGATTGCCTCTTTGCCATATTTGACAAACCGGTGTGTGTGAGATCGCGGAGGTACATAAAATTGTACCAAGCATCTATGTAATCCATGAAGTTGTATGTGGGAGGTTTAAAGGATGTTTTGAACTGAATGGGAGTATAGATACGGTGGCCAGGCCAAGTGTTTAGGTCAAGGATTTTCATAATCCTACATTTGGAGTAAGCAATGCCTTTATCGGTTCTGTTCATGTTTCTTTCATGTTCAAATTCAATTGAACCTGTTGCAAAAAGGATGTGTTCATAGTAAAGACGGGTTTTCTGGGGTTCTGCTTTGAAAATATGGTTAGACTGACGGTAAGCTTCTGGGTGTTTTTGGAACTACTGCTTCCTTGAAGGAAGTAGGGGTTGGAGTAGTATAGAAGGACAAATCTGTTTTTTGAGTTTCTGTATTCTTTGAAGAAGCTGGGTTGAAGAGATCCATTGTGAGCGGTGACTTGCTCATTGGATTTAATGGAAGAGGGGGAAAAGAACCAAGGACTGAAAATCGATTACCTTGTGGAGGTCTAAACTTCGGTTGTTGATCCATGCCGAGATATTCTTGATTGAAGCGGGTATTTATAGGCGGATAGAATGAGCTCCGACATTAAGCGGTACTCATCACGGTGTTGAATCTTTGTGTTAAATGTCATGTTCGTCCTTGAAGAAATTCTCTGGTTAAGAAATCGGGAAGGGAATTGTTTTCTCATTTGATAAATTCTATTTCAAAATCAAAGCTGGAAAGGAGTGCTTGCCATCTGGCAAAGATCTGTTTTGACACTAGATTTTTTACATCTTTTTGTAAAACATCTTTTGCAGCTTTACAATCAATTCTAAGTAAAAACTTTTGATTGATTAAATCATCTTGGAATTTGGAAATGCATAAAACTATTGCAAGAATTTCTTTTTTGATAGTGCTGTAATTCTTTTGGCTTGATAGCCAAATACCTGAATGAAATCTGACTAACTGCTCGACCTACACTGAAGGGGTAAACCTTTGCAATCTATGTAGCACAATACCATTGGACATGAATATGATAGGGGAATATTGAGAAATAATCAAGCTAACAAAAGTAGAGCCTTGATGCAATACATATGTGCATCAAGTGCTACAATTTGTTCAAACTTTAGCTAAATAGAGATGAAAATATGAATTACATTAGTCCTTTTGGCCATTTGTTGAATTACATGCCAGTCATGCACTACTACTCTTAGTTTGCTTAGTTTTTGTCAATGACAAAGTCATTTCAAAGATTTGACATAGGATACGCTTTTCCTAATAATCGAGTGTGCTATCGGGTGTTTGGTCAAAATGCCCTGCTACTTTAAAACTCCTACATTGATTATGGTTTTTACTTTTTTTTTTTTTGAAAAAGGCAAGGTGTAGTAGAATAGTAGAATTCCAAATTTATAATAGTAAAATGCAAAAGTTTACAAAAGACACTTAATAATATTGATAGCATAATATCAATAATGTTATTATTCTGATTTTAAATAGTTAATTATTAATTTCAGTGTTGTATATGAAATCACATATATTATTATAATGATAACAAGTTTTGAATGCTAAAAAGAGAAATAGAATGGGCCATCATATAAAATTGCAGTCAATTGCTATGAAAGATCACAGGTAAAGAAAGAACATAGCTAATAATTCACACACATATTACCAAATATTCACTATAGAAAGTCTAATTACTATTGAGATCAGTCGGAGATAGACAACTACAGGCGATCTTATAAGAAGTTGTGACAAATATCATACGGAGGAACAATATCATGAATAGTGGGAATATGCAAGTTGCTATTTTCACATCTATGGTTATAAAATATGCAAAATGAGGTGCCTCAATATCATGTAGTAGTGCAAAAAAGATTTATGTTAATTTGAAGATATCTAAAGCGAGAAAACTTTCAAAAAATGTAAGGTAAATGCAATTTTATCGATACTATTTTCAAAAACATTCATATTGATAAACTATAAATTATTAGCTACTTGATTAGCTGTGAAGTAGTAAATATAGTAGAATATCTAATTGAAATCAATATTCCATCTATTGTACTGATGAGGAACAATTATGAAGAAAACATGCGAACATTACGTTAACTCGAGCAATATTGTTCTTAATAGAGATGACTTGGTAAAATCATTTAACTAACGTAGAATTGTTTCCCTTCTCTTTATTTACGAAACTCTACATTGAATTAGTTGTATGATATGAAACAACATGCTAAGGTATATTACTCCAACATTATTGTGCTTAGCATTAACACATACAATAGTTGGAGATACGAGTTCATGCAACAAATGTATGCGAGGAAAAGATTAAAAGTACTTGACAAAAGTTGGGGTGTGAAGTATGTGCCAGAATAAAAATTATCCAGAAATAAGGTAATGCTGACACTAAAAAACTTACATATATGTATGACAAAGAATATTAACATCATCCCAACGTATTGTAAAACAAATATTGCATTGAAGTAATAGTTGGTGACAATGCAAGAGAAGGACACTCTGTGTTCTTTGATAGAGATGTTGTGAAAGTTGTGGAAATGCAGGCTGAACAATTGGCACAAAAAATAGAAGAAGTAAGTTCTCATATCATTAATATCAACTGCGAAATCAATGCCTTTAGTAATATGAACTTAGTTTCATGTTTTATGTAATTATTAGGAAGCTATAGATGATGTAGTTCCTACACCTTTGAAAAAATTAATAGGAAAAGAATATATTTGCCAAGTGAAATTTAATTAATGAAGTCGAGAAACTCTTAGAGAACATTTCACCATTAACCAAACATAGCAAGCATAGGATATTGCTGATACAAAAGAACAAAAACCAAATGAATTATTCCATGGATGATAAAACTAACACATTCATCTTTTATCATCTTCTATCAATGAATTAGCTTTTCATAGTCCATGGATACACATTCATCTTTTATGTTTTATATAGATTTCAAACCCACCTATTTTGATCTTTTATTCCAAACTTCAAGTATAACCTTCTATAATTCTGAATTAAAGAGTGTTACGTGAGTCATTGCTCTTAATATCGGTTAGTCTTAAAAAATGGCAATTTTTAATGTAATTTTTGCGCTACAATACTTATTCTATATTATTATCGTTCACTCAATAATAATAAAAAAAACATGATACATTCTATACCATATTCCATTTCAATTTAGAATGTGCATAAAAATACTTACTAAATTCATCCATAATCATAATAAGTAAACCACTCATAAAATATAAACAAGTCTAAAACTATGTACATAAGATATTCTATCCAATTACTCATTTTCCTCCAATCAAGATCCTCTATTCTCTCAATCTTGATGTAAAAACTTCTGCCACTTATACAAAGAATATCAACTATTTCAACATCATTATTAGATGTACCATGCACAAGAACTTTCTTTTCATTGTAATGCAAACAAAAACAACTTTTAGCGAAATTTTGACAACTTCAATTTATAGCTTCCACTTACTTAAATAGTTTTTCATATAATCCAAGCCCAACACCAAATTCCATTATTGCAATGACAAAAGGGTTATAAAATTTAACATAAGAATCCATCTTATGTTCCATGTCTCCACTAAAAAAAAGAAAGAAAAAAAGCTCATGAACAATCATAATAGATAAATGATACTCCAGAACATCTTGGTCCAACACCCAAGCATATGTTTCAGCCAACAAAATTAGAACACACCTCACTCTTCAAGGTTAAAAGAACATCCAACAAAAGAAAAATCTCTAAAAGATCCCTAGAATGATGATGCCCACACCTTGGCAACATTTGAACTCTATCAGATCTCCTATTTGGAAAATTATAATAACCCGCCTTGCGTAAAGCATTTGTGTAGAATAGTCTTTTTTAAAATAAAAATACATATGCAAAGAAATTAATGATATATTATCTTTTCCTTATTATTAATAATATTATTAAGGTTACAAATTAATAATATTATTCATAGTGTTATAATATAGCCATCACTAGTGCTATTGTTATTATTATTAACATTAGTATTACTATTATTTTTGCTAATATCATTATTAATATTATTTCATTTTATCCTATTTTATTTTAGTTTATTTTATTATCATATTTATTATTATTATTATCGTATTTTCTTATTATTATTATTATTATTATTATTATTATTATTATTGTAGTTTAATGATAATATTATTATTATCACTTTTATTCTATTATCCATTACTATTATTTTTATATCTATTATTTAATACCAATATCTCTTGGTAATATTAAATTATAGTATTATTAAATTCAATAATTATATGGAATTATTAAATTATTCTTACTATTATTATTTATATATGTATGTATGTGTATATATATATATATATATATATATATATATATATAAATATATATATAACAACTAATACTATAAATATCTTAATTATGTTATATTTTATTTACTAAGATATTTTAGGGAGCCCACAAGAAATAAATTAAGATGGCCCACAAGCATGATATTTTTGACCAAGATTAACCATTCTTAGACTTTCTCTAATTAAGCTTAATTAAGTTAAACTAGATTAGGGTAAATTAATCATGATTAAGTATATATTAGTCCTAAGAAATTTTAAGAGTTTCTTTAAACTTCTAAAAGGTTTTACAACCTTCCAGCATGATCCTTAATCTTCTTGTGAATGTTAGAGAAGTCTAAAGACTTCTAGAAATGCCAATTCACCCTAAGTCATTTTATTAAGATCAAAACAAGACCAAGAGGATTGAGCTATATAAATAGGAGCAAGGAGGGGAGAATTTCGGCCAAAGCTAGGAGGAGAAGAAGAAAAATAAAAAAAGTGAAGAGAGGAAAGGAAAAACAAGAAAAAGAGTGACTAAGGGAGAGAGTGAGATTTTCGGTAGCAAGGAAGCAAGGAGAAGACAACCGGCAGCAAGGAGGAAGAAAAGGAAACCGGCAGTAAGGAGAAAGAAAAGAGAAGGAAGGAAGGAAAGGAGTATACAGCTTTGCCTTCATCTTGGAAAGGTAAAGGATCCCTTCTAAAAAGCTAAGAGAATGATATTAGAAGTTGGAAACTAATTGCATATGAATTTGTTGATGTTGAGTAATGAAAATATTTTGATGTTGTGATGGATGTTGGATTGACCGGTTGGTGTAGTGATGGGTTGAGTATGGTTTTCAGTTCACTTGAGGTGTATTGGAGTGATAGTATGCTGAAAATTTGAAAAGAAAAAGATGGAAGTGATAAAAAAAAACAAGAAAATCCATTTGTTAGTAACAACTCACTAGCTTGTGTTGTTTGGAAATATTAAAGGCAATCCTAGTAGATATGACTGGAAACTGAGCATAAATAATCCTAAACATGTCCTAGACTAGTTATAAAGGATTTGGAACAAGTTGTGTGGAGGTTGTGAGGGTTTTGGATGGCTAGGAGATCATGAATAGCAAGAATGATGAAAGCTGTCAAAATTTACTGGTTTGGTAAGCATGGAATAATTAATTTGTTTGGATAAGAGAGAAGTGCTGAGTATGAAAACCTATTAGAATACTGATATTGGGATTTTAAATGAAGGATTGAAGGGTTTAAATGTGGTAGGATATGTTGAAGAAACCATAGGAATAAGTTAAAACATGCTGGGCTTCTAAACTGTAATCTTGAACCTCCAATTCGGAACAATAAGTTTAGCTGAAAAAATGAACGAAATGGAGAGATGTGTGAATACCCTATGACCTGAAGTTAATAGATAAATGTGCTAGGAGTATTTTGGAAGTAGTTTCACCTCATTTGGACCTGTATTGAAGGAGTTATGTACAAAATCCTGGAAGATGACAAAACTGAACTCCAACCTCGGAACAGTGGAATTAACTGAAAAACTGTGCAAAATGGGATAGAGTTTACATGTCTCGTGACCTGGAATTGATAGAGGGATATCTTAGAAATATTATGGAAGAAACCTCACCTTATTTGGACCTAAATTGAATAAGTTATGTGAAGAATAGTGGAGGATGGTAAAGCTGTAAAACCAGAAAATCATCAAAAGCATTAATTCAATTATTTCTTTAAGGAACTTATAGAAACCTTATTTGAACGATCAATCATTTGAACCCATTAAGTAATAATACGGAGATATACTAATGGTGTAGGTAAATCAAGTCGAGGGAACTTCTTTTAGGACTATACGAGTGCAACTTCGACTTAATATACAAGGTGAGTCCCATTGATTTCTAAACTTTTTTAAAGGCTAGTGTGCTTTGATTTTCTATGAAATGCTATGTTTTATGCCATTTTGAAAATCCTCGAATATGTTTAAGGTTTACACGAGCAACATTTACTTTTATGCTATTTTGGACTCGAATAAATTTCATATTCAGCTTGGAAACCTTCCTGGATGTTTAAAACACGAATTTTGTGAATTTAGTCCTTTTCGAATTAAATATTTGGGATTTCTGAAAAATGGTAAATTTTGGAATCGGGTATTTGGAGAATAATCCAAATATCCTTATTAGAATATTTTATGAAAACTCTTGGAACTTGGGTATTCGGTAAATGACCGAAATATCCTTTTTGGAACTTTTGTGAATATTTTTCAAATCGGGTAAGGGTAAAATGACCCGGATACCCTCAAAAAGTCTTTTGGAATTTGGCATGGGTGAAATGACCCGAATACCCTTGGAAAAATGACTTTTGTGATCAAGTACGACCCCAGAAAATAAGAAATGTTTTGATTTGGAAATCCTGCGGAATCAGATGACCCTCTGGCTTGATCAGTCAGATGGGGTTGGTATTGTTGTGTTGAGTACTCAGCAAAGACTTTGATCTTTGTACTAGCCCATGTTAGAGGTAGACGATCCCAAGTAACTCCGATCGGTTCGGGGATTGTCTTACTTCAAATAGGGCGACATGACATTGTGATGAGTCGTCCCTGGCTAGCCGTTGTGAGCCCGACAATTGCCTATTGATTGTGATAGTGGGTTGTTCACATGATACCGAGCGGGGACACTCGGTGTGTTCAATCCCTTGCTACCTCGATAGTGATTAACATCAGGATTGGGACCCCTGGCTTATGGTGGCAAGTAAAAGATCCCTAAGTGCACGGTGAGGTACATTTGTATGCTGCTCACCCTTCCGACATAACACGGATGACGTGCTGTAAGGCGCAGTCCCTAGCACAAGAGACCGTGTGGCTGAAGGTGAAGTTCCTTGAACTTTGCACGCGGGTCGCACTTCTAAATGGAGAAGAACCAGCATTTATTGAATTAGGGGCTATGTGTTTGGAAGCCATTTTTTTTCGAATGTACATTGAACCTAAATTCATCAATTACCGTTGTTTTCCTATTATAAAATTTATTTCAGCAAAGAAATTGAAAATTGTCTTTCTCTGCTAAGCAAAACACTGGCACACACGGGACTCATTGAGTATACTACTCACACGTATGTTTGCCTTTTTTTTAGGGATTGGAGCTAAAGAATAACGATGATATTCCAGCTTCTTCTATGGCACTGGATAGCAAATCTTTTGGACTGATCATTGTACATAGACTATGAGATGTTTTAGCTTATGTATTTTGGAAACTATGATAATGTACCTATCGTGACTCGTATGTCTATATAAATAAAGAGCATGTTTCATATATTTGCTTAAGTTTCGACTTTTCCGCTTACTTTAAGTTTAAATCGTTATAAAGACCCCTAGTCTAAGAATTCAGACGGGGCAACATCCCACCTGAGTTCGGCCCACTACGACAAGAAGAAAATGTGAGGTGTTACAAAAAGCATAATGTACCTTTCCTTTGAGCAAATCATTACAATTGATTACAACACTTTTAGAAATAAATGGATGGTATTTTAGTTTTCCAATAAGCCTAAATTTCATTAAACTCTCATTAAAAAATTCTATGATCAATGATGAAACCTACAAAAAAAAAAAAAAAAGCTGAAACTTTTTTGTGAAAGTGACCAAAACAAGAAAAACTAGAGACAAATCATGAAATACTTGAAAGACTAGCTCAAAAAGGCACCACATACAAACACTAATATAGAAAACTTAAGTCACTGAATACTTGACACAATGTAATATATACATAAAAATTTTTCTATAGCAAGTCACTTAATACTTGAGCACAGAAATTACAAATACAACAAGTACATCTCGCCTTAAGAATAACTTAACATAAGCACAGGCATAAAACTAGTTCAATGAATTTCTATTGTACAAATGGTTTCTTTGAAGTCCTAGATATTCACAAATAAATAACATATTAATATCACCACAGTACAAACAATATCATAATAGATATAGTTCAAAGTAACTAAACAAATAGTATTCCAATATTCAAATTTAATACTATGAAGCTCTACTCCACATCAGTCATAAGAATATACATAAATCACATCTAATACAATAGCAAGAGGATTGGACCACATCATCATTTACTCCACATTAATGTCATTACCATAACATTATCAGAGGATCCTAATAGTATCTGGTTAGCTATTCCTAATATCCATGATAACTAATTGATATACCAGTTCTCATAGTAGCACTCATAAAACACATTAGGTAAAAACATAATGAACATAAACTCTAATCACATCATAGTATAAATAATTAAATTTAAAAAACATTACATTTTTTTGACATAATTAGGCTCATTGGGTCTTATATAGGCTACCATAAATACAATATAGACGTACCATAATTGGCAAGTAAGAATAATAGCACACTATAAAAAATCACGCTATTTGTGGTAGTTAGAAAATCGCTATAAATGGTGCATAGGCCATCGTATATATATCATATATGACAATCCTACAGAGGTTTTCAATCCATTGCAAATATTAGCGTCGTTTATATTATATGATGGCTGAAAAATCATCGTATATATTGTTTTTGATGGTTTAAACGACAATTATCTATACCTATTGATGTGTCCGGACTTGGGTATAAAAATCATACAAAAACTAAGCACATTCCCAATCAAGTTTAAATTAAAACGTTAAATCCAAATTACATATATGAGTAAGCGTACTCATCATTAACTGAGCACAGGGTTCAAACGAGTGTCGATCCTCAAGGAATAGGTAGACATTAATTACCTTTCTTTCATTGTTTAACCGACTTGATAAAACAAAACTGAAATAAAATAAAACAAAAGAAAATAAAAACAAAAATATATACATGTCAAGGATGTAGATTTATGTAATTCAAACAATGGATTAGACAACCATGATCTTAAAGTGCCCAACCTCTATCATAACTAATTACTCTCTTGGCATCATGAAGAATTAAAATAGACTCACTTCTTTCTCAATCCATGAATCCCTATCTTCTAGATAACTTAGTATCACATACTTTGTCTCAACCAGTCTTACCCAAAAGATGTATTAAACACAATTCTTTGATTAAGTCCCATTCTCAGGCAAACTTAACCTATGAAATTAACCAATTGAATCCATATTCTGGCAGACATCAATTAACATTTAATTACTCTGTTCTTGCAATTAACCCCATTTTCAGGCAAGTTAAAAGGCAACAAATATGAAACCAATCAATTTAAACCATCAACTCTATTCTCAAGCAAGTTAACGGCATAATCAATTAATCTCGCAATCAACCCAAGTAATTAAATACCAAGAATAACAATCAGTTAATCAAAAGATCAAATAACTTTAAATACGATGAACGTCTAAACCAATGTCAAATTACTATAAAATAATTAAAACATCATTGTCAAGAAAAGAAAACAAAGTAAAAGAAAGCACTCATAGATAAGCCTTATTCTTCTTCCTTTGAAGACCTTCTTGTACAACCCTTATTGAATTGAAGAATTCCTTATTGGATTGAGTGATTTTCTATAATGAATAATGAATTCTCCTATTTTTCCTTGTGTTTTTCATCTATTTATAGGCTTAAGAAGTACCTAAACTCGTAGGTACAAAGTTCTTGGTCGAGTAGAAGTTGGAAGATACTAAAACTCCTCAGGTTTCCAAAAACACGTAGAAAAATCGTAGCACCGCTTTAAGGACAGAACACATCTGGCGCCGCCTTGGTCTTTCAGAGCCGGCGCCGCCTGTGTTCTGTTCCCCACTTGTTCGCCAATTTTCCTCCAAATTTCGCTCATAAATTCCAGAATTCAGCCGGCACCGGTTCCAGCCTTATAGCCGGCGTCGCCTCTTCTCTGTTTCGCGACGGTTTTGCTTCGTTTTACCAAAAAATCTAAAATAATGACCAAAATACCTTTCCAAGGGTAAAATCTCAAATATGAAAGAATATGACTAGTTATTGCACAAAATGTCTTATAAAAGAGCCTCAAATAACTAAGCAAAGTATGACTAATTTAGGGCCCCTATCACCTATCATAAAAACCCCAAAAAGGTGTTGTATATAGCCAATTCAAATGAGACATAATTCACGACGGTTATGAAGCCTTCATTTAAAATGTGACTATATACTATGGTTCTCTAACCATCTTATCTATTACAAAATATTTATGATGTGGTTTTTGGGCCCCCGTATATACTGTTATATAAGCTTAATAAATACGAGAGTCATCAGTATGTCATTTATAGTTTTATATAAGATGTTTTAATTTGGCCAATATATATGACAGCTGTTGGTGTATCATGTATAAGTTTGATTTTATAAGACGATTTCTTGAGTACCGTAAATAGTTCAAATATATAAGATAGTCCTTGATGTGTCATTCTTTACCGTCTTATATATGAGCGTCGTAAAAATATAAGTATCGTATTTAATATTTTTTGTCGTGGTTTGGTGAGCATCGTATTTAATATTTTTCAAGATGCTAGATGAGTGTTGTATATAGATTTATTTTTGAATTAAAAAGCAATATATGGGTGATGTATAATTTTTATGTAAAAGATACGAATATTGACATCTATAAATAATATACCACTAAATGCACCATATCCAATTACATAATCATTAAAGTACAAAATTTAGATAAAACATAAGTATCCTTCATCATAAAATATAATAATCCATACCAACAATTTTATAACCAAAATGTGTTCTCCTAAAAGTAAATCACAGACTTTGGAGCTAAGCAACCCCTTAGAAAGTGAAACAAGAAGGAAAAAACCAATTAAATGCTTTACACTACAATGCATAGAATGATAGGCACTCAACTGTAGAGATAAAAGTAGAAATGCACTAACCATTTGTTTCATGACTTGAAATGAAAATTGTTGCAAGATAGACCAAGATAGACCTAATGATTCACAAGAAATCGTGTCTTTCATTCCTTTTATTATTCTATGGCATCTTGAATTCAAGGTACTAATAAGTTTCCAAGTTACAATATCTAACAAGTTTCTAAGTAACAAGCACAAGTTCTACATAAGACCTATAGCATATTGCATATTTCAACTTGTAGCATTCAAATATTTGCTATATATTCCAACCTATAGCATGCATAAGACAACGTATATTCCAAACCTAAAATTTTCCAATATTACTAAACCATTATCCCAATTAAAACATATTAAAGACTTAGCTACTAGAAAGGCATTTAACTTGGATAGGAACAAAGTACCATAAACAGGAGCCTCTAAATTCCCAAGATCTCCAATGGGATTAATCCTTGATGACCCAACTCCATGGGAAATGTTTGAACTAGTTGAGGATGGAGAAATAACAAAGTGTGCAGCATAACTTGGATCAAGGTTCAACAAAAATGCATCTAGTTACTATAGGAAAATAGCTTGCATTTCGACTTTCTCCTCGTTGAAACTTTGCATACAACTTTTCTTGTTCTCATTGTATGCACTCTTCTATATGCTCTTCCATCTCAACCCAAACTTGTTGTACTTGAGTAGCAATATTCAATACTGCATACTCCCTCATGAATGTCCTTGTTGGGCCTCCTCCCATGCACCTCGTGTGCCCCTTTTTATTGGACTGCATTGCATTGGTGAAAATCTCTTGTTTTGCTTCAAAAGTTCACTATTCCTCCACCCACAATACCAATTCTCATCCATTTAACCCCGAAATATAGATGTAAAAATCATTAGAATAATTCTAGGCTAGAACATTTAAATATTTTCTTATTTCTCAAACGTTTTGATAATGCTATTTCTTTTTTTGAGCATTTAACTTAGCATGTAATATTCATGACCAATAAGAAGTTACCCAAAGAAATTACTATTAAATACCAACAACTTCTTAGCAACTAGGAAGTTGAAATTGTTTCCTTTGCATTGAGCTATAAGCAAACACATCTATTAGTGTTATGCCTTGGAGGTAATCACTTGTACGTTGTATATGACACATTTTATTTCAATAAAAGGCATTATTTATCTTACAGTTTCATTTGTTTACTTTTATGTAATATAACTGTTAGATAAAGTCCCTAGTACAACACTGTGTTAAGGAAATCATGATAGTCTCTAGTCGTAGTATAACTGTTAGATAAAGTCCCTAGTACAACACTGTGTTAAGGAAATCATGATAGAGATCATGATATGAGATTCCTACTACAGTGGATAGTGCAAGTACTTAAATAGTCTCTAGTCATAGTATTAATGAGACAGGACATCATTAATGCATTAAGACTAACATGTGTTAGACATTCCGATTTGATCGGGTGGTGGTTCTTATATCCGCGAGTATTGAGATACTCAAAGTTAAAACATGGATGCTTATTAATGGAACAAGTACATTGGATGACCTAGCTATGAGATAGTCACATGAATAACTATTTAGTGCCAGTGATATGATCTCAATATAGCAAACATGCAAGTATCCTTAGACTTGAGATCTCTAAGGTACTTTATTTGCTAAGCATTATGCTTTGATTCCAATCTCTGGAGCCAGATCGAGGGCCACCTATGGGATGGCTATTGGGTACATTGTGAGGTAAACAAAAGTAGTTGAGAGGGTTAATAAAGGATTCACCACTACTAATAGTAGGGGCGAATATCTTAGGCCACTTGTAGGAATTACTACTCGAGACGTCCTTGGCCAAGGTGTCTGTGTATTGGAAACAGTTCCAATTGATACACATTTAGAGTAGTGGGTTCCCGATACACGTACTATTATATTCGGACCAAAATTAATATATTTTGGAGGGAGTTGGCATTAATTCCGTACTCCAAATTGAATGAGATATTGTATGGTGAAAGGAGTTAATTGCACTGTAGTTTGTTATTAAAGGGTTCATGTCAAGCCACTTGACTTCCTAGACTCTTGGGTGGTTATGATGTGTTGCTAGATACCGCTCATGATCTGGGAATATGAGTTTATTAATTGATTAATTAATAAACCAATCCTGATTAGAATTAATATGATTAATTTTAATTATTTATGGATTATTAATCTCAAAGACATTTGGATTAATTCATGTTCGCTACCAATTCATTGGGAAACCTAATAGGTCACACACAATAGATGATTATATACTCAAGATGTTATTTAATAACATAGTGGGATTAATTACGAGAAAGAGAAGTTGTTATGGCCAAATTATACTTACGAGAACTTGATATTTCCAATTAAAATTAGGGAGTTCTAACTATTTTAGAATTCTCCATGGAGTGTTTTTCAGTAGGATGTTTTCGTGTTATATGTGTAAGACAGATGATACCTATTGGGTGTAGAGCTATTCACGAAAAACCCTAGGGCACACATACTCTCTTCTTTCTTCTCTCTCTCTCCCTCATTTTTTAGAAAAACAAGAGGAACCCTAGCTGCCACTTAGTTTTTCTGCTAGCACAGAAAACTTCGTGCTTGAGTGTGATCCTCCATGTGGATTTCTGTTAGAGATAATCACACACTGTGATTATAGTGGTTGGACATTTAACTCTCGTGGTGTCTGATCAAGAGGATTGCTAGATCATGCCTCGACTTGAAGAAGGAAAAATTTTATTTTTTGGACGCTCAAAGAAAGGTAAAGCTGTTACATTTGCTCTCTATATGTCTTATTTTCCACACATATGTGGATCCTGGGTTGGTATCTCGTTCTTATTTTTTCGCCTGCACCATATATGATATGCATGAGATACCCAACCACATCCTCATGAACAACGATCAATTTACCAAAAGCATCCCCAAGTCAAGACTTTATGCCAAAACATTATGCAAAAAGTAATCCATTTGCAAACACAATGTTCAAAGTTTCATAGGCCAATATGCTTTTGAGACTAAAATGGTGTCATCTCGGGACATAAAGGGCAACATCAAGAGAGGGCAAAAATAAAAGATGCATTCATGAGACCTCTTTGGGAAAAAAAAAAAAGGAAAGAGAAAATAGCATTTATATATCCATAATGATGTTTCATCAACACCAATTTTCCTACCAGAAGAACACTGGATATTTAAGATTTCGTATTCGTAAACTTACAATCATTTGAGATGTAACTTCATTTACACATGTGCCTTTCTTCTTCTTGTCTCTATGAAAACATCATACTGAGATGTGGACTTGCCCTCAAATAACATCTGTAAAACTAGGAAACCAAGTTATCTAAAAGCTTAACAGTTATCAAGAAAATGGGAAAGTTTATGTCATATGCGATGTAACTTGAATTGCTATCATATTCTCAAAAATGGTGTTCTTTCTGTTAAAGGTAGGAACTGTTGGCACACCCTATTTGTTGAATTCTTTTGAGCGTCATTCTACATAATTTGGAAACAAAATGATGTCAAGAAATTTATCAAGTAAATAATGTACTAAAGATAGAAGGAGAATTTATCACTACAGAAGAGATAAAATTTTATCAAGTACTTAAGTTGAATAGTTTTCAATCTGTAATATGAATAGAGTTCCTTCCACTGATCTGGTTACCCGCTTATCCCCACAAAAGGTACTGCTCCTTCTCTATATTTTGAAGCTGTGAACCAATTAATTTTCAATCTACATTTGTGATCCCTCCACATTGAGTTTATTAAGCCTATAACCACCTTCCTTGGTACAACAGAGTCGGGCAAAGTTGTATTTTCTTGCACATTAGCATAGATATGTAATGTTAGATATTTAATGGGAAATTAATCAATTTTTGGATTGGAAATTTCCACACCAGAACCTCCTACCATAAGTTGATCTTAATATCTTGTGGAACATGATGCCAACTAGCATACCTAATGGGTAGCTTGGTACCTATTTTTTTCGATATGCTACAAGCTATTGTGAGATCATTATATTTTTCCCTAATGATTTACCCCTCTATTTTCATTGTGAGGACTAATTTAACTCAAGTTCCCCACTTTGCTAGGAACTTATCGTGTCCTCGACTTTTTTCACGTAGCAGAAGACTTTGCTTGGGTTAGTGCAAATGACAGTGGAATAACTTAATGATCGGTTACAAAGGAATAGAGTTGCATAGACTCAAAAAAATTACCATGATTTGTCTATAACATACCTGAGCTTTGTACTGGTCTAGAATTTTTTGGCTGGCTTGATAGGCTTACCTTATTCATAGTAGCTATTGGCTCCTTCAGAGTTGCATTTGGCTTTTTCACAGCAACTGTGGGTTTCTCTAGTGTATTGTCTTGACATCCATCATTGTTTTTGTCCCTCTCTTTTTGGCATAAGATGCTTATCTTCTAGGGTCTGAATAGGATGAGTATTTAATAATGTTACTCTGTGTAACACCCCACGACTACGTACCCTAAAAGGGCGGGGATGTCGCCCCGTCCCGTAGGACAAGGGGTCTTTAAAACGAGGTATAAAATATAAAGGCAATTTCCAAAAGAATCAACTTTGATAAATGAAGAAATATTCTTATTACATCAGGCTCAAATTGGAGCTATACGAAGTAAAAGAAATATTGTTCAGAAGTATAAACGACAAAAGTCTCCTAGAACAGCATAGGAAAAATAGCGAAAGCCTCTACTGTCAAAGCCCCGCTGACTCAGCACAATCTATCTCCTGAAAACATGATGTAAAACCGTATGAGAATAAATCTCAGTAAGTCCTGTGTGTGCACATGGTGTTAAAAACTGTACGTGTATGGAAAGTGGAAAACATTTGTAGAAATATTTGGCACGTCATAAATAATTTCTCTTTCGCAAGGAGTGGGTTTTTCCATAATCATACTTTACACAAAACAATCATCCACTCGAATAAACAGTCATGTCATCACACGTTGGGCTCCATGAGAACAAAATGGCCAAGGCACCACACTTTGTGCACCTTGTCCAGACCAGATTACCACACGTTGGGCGTTTTGATCAAGGTGAGTGTACAGCTCACCGGGTGAGATACTCCTCCATCTCTACACCTAACAAAACCATCCGGGTGTCCATGCCGGGAATATAAATAATACCATACCAGGTGCAAATGCTACCTCGGACTGGCCTGACCAACCAACACTATCACCTTCTCAGGCAGAGTTCATCTTTTGGAGGTGGCCTCCTGCCAGAAGACTTACGCTAGCCCTCCAAGACTAGTTTTGTTAGCCTAACCTTATTGAGTACTCAACGAACATATCCGCCAATTCCGGATTCACAATATTTCCAAACCTTGGCTTTGTAAAACGTGGTTTTCCTTAAAAGAGATTTCTAAAAGTTTAAGGAAAAGAATAGTTTTCTTGATAAAATCGTTAGTTTGACAAAAATCGTTTAAAGAATAAATATCCACGTTTACAACCCAAGCAAACATAGTTCAACAATAGCTTTACAAAGCTTCACAACATAAACTTGCCATCACAACATTTAACAAAAGGGTTTATGCAAGGACTTACCATCACAACATTTAACAAAAGAGTTTATGCAAGGACTTACTTGATATGCCTCAGATAAACGAGATAAATTCACAGCTTGGTTTCCTCAATTATCCTCCTGATCTAAACCATATAATATCATGGTCAGGGCTTCAACTAATTTGAACATGTGCCAAACTCATTTATTTTCATAACAATTCACATTCCCCTAAGATCATATACTACGACCATATATTCAACAAGGTAATAGACATCATCTACTACCTTAAACCTTAATTCCGGCATTAAGGGTAAGTATTTCCTTACCTTACAACAACTGGGTAGCAAGATCCCGATGCTCCTATGGTGATTGTCCCGAGTTCGTTGGATTAGAAAAGAAAAGTTGTCTCATTTTTCCTTCCTTATGACCGAGAATGCATAAAGAGATGAAATCAGCCTTGAGATGGCGTGATTCCAAAGAAGAAAAGGAAGAGAATTGATGAAAGAAAGGAATCAAGAAGTTGAGATGGTTTTTGCTTACCTTGGAGGGTGATCGGTTTTTGCTAGGTGTTGTTCTTGAGGTTTTCGAAAATTTGCTGTGGAGTTCTTGCTGGAATTTTTGTGTAGAATGGAGAGGATGGACGGCTGCTATGATCTAGAGTTAGAGAAGATTGGTTTAGGGTTAGATGGTGATGTTTAGAAAGACTTCTAATGGCTTTAGACTTCTTGGACAGCAAGGCGAAAGTTGCAGCTTGTGATGTCTCTCCTTGTTGCTGAATTTAGGTGAGTTTAAGGGAAGAAAATAATCTGCAATTTGCTCCCTTGTGCTGGCCAAAATATTGGTCAAGAGAAGAGCTTATTGTGTCCAGAATTTTGGGCCAAACAAGGAAGAGTTTGAGAAGGCTTTGGAGACTAAAATTCTGCACAAGATGGCCTTATGTGCTGTGCAAAATTTCTGAATAGAAGAGGAAGAATTTCTGGACTGTTTTTGTTGTAGTTCTGCAGAAATTTCCAGAGAAACAATGAGGGTTTTAGGCGTAGAAATTGGATTGATCAGCTGGGGTTTTTAGGTGTGTTGTGCGTGCAGAATTTCGGTTGGAATAGGAGTACAAAAGCTGGTCGAAATTTCCTGTACAAAGCTGTCAAAAATTCTGGTTCCTAAGCTGGCCGAATTTCTGTAGTTTTGTGAAGATAAAATTCTGATTTTGTGCAGCTAAGGTAATCTGAATTGATGAGGAGTATTTCGGTGTTTTGAGCTAGGGTTTGGAGAGTTGGATTGCACTTAAGGAGTGCTGGAATTTCGGACAGCTTGTGTTGACACAAAGCTGTCGAAATTCTGCTAGGATAAGGAAGAAAATCCTAGTTGAATTAGGATTGAAATAAAAGTCTGATTTGCTAAGGGATTTAGGATAAGATTTCCTAGCTTTGGAAGAGTTTAAGTTGAGCTAAAATTCCTCTAAGAAGTGGCGGCACTTGCTGGAAATAAAATGCAAAATTTTTAGCTTAGGTTCTAGGGTTAAAATCAACAAGGTTTCCTACTAGAAAAATGATTCATTAATTCCAACTATCCATGGCAAGATCTATCTAGCTCAATTCAAGCTGAAATTTTAATTATTAGCTAGGGGTTTTTCGAAAATCCTAAGGAATAAAAGCGGAAAATTAAAAGTGAACTTTATTCATATCAAGGTCCTTAAATTTAGGAAATAAATATAGAGACTTATTTCCTTGGAATAATGACACTAAAATTTCTCTAGGTTTGCTAGATCTTTTTCGGCTAAGACATGGGAACTCTAAGGAAAGGACTTTTCAAGAAGAGAAACTAACTTCACAAAAGGTAGGATTCGAACTCGGGTCACCAAAGGAAATCACCAACCTCCCCGCTATTCCAAAACAACTCCAATACTAATTTTTTCTACAATCAGTTCTCACCACCCCCCAATACTCATCCTTCCAAATCTTCGACCAAACCTCCCTTATCCAAATCTTTAACAGCACAACTATTTCACATCAATTAATTCAAATGCAAGAGCAACGGAAAAATTCACATGTATCCATGCAAATAAAATAATTCTAAGCTACCACATAAAATGCAAAATGCTATGCAATGCATTGGGTGGGGTTTTACACTCTGTCCTTTATATCATACCCTGCCTTCAACTTTCTATTAGAAAATACAGTGAGCTGTAATGGAAAGACGAAGATGCTAGGACATCTTTAGTAATCACAAATATAAAATACATCTCTCAATATATAATGATGCGAACCCAGCTTCCTTCGTATTTCTCGAAGAAGGTAATAATGCACAAATGAGACTAACAACAAGTTATTGATCACTAAACAGTTATCCTTCTTGTTATGTTAGAATCGATTTTCCAGAACATTAAGGAAGTTTTTGATGCTATGTTCTTAACCTCTTAAGTGTCTAAATCTAAGTAATATATCTTTTGTGCCATGCACTCAATGTCCCTCGATGTCGTTGTGTGCTCTGTTAGATGTTGTTTGTTAGATTTTAACACCATATCTCCAGGCCTTAGTACTCTATCATCAAGAAGGGTGTAATTCACATTATTGTCATTCTCTGAATTTAGTAACCGGCCATAAAATGCATTTAGATCATTCACTGAGGATCAATCTGGATACATCTACAAGACAACAAAAGGTAGATCATATCATAACTATAACCATATAAATATGATATTAGTGGACCCATTGAAGAGAACTTAAGATAGAGCTTAAACAGATCCAACGACAAACATACACCTAAGAAAGTAAAGTTTAAAAATTATGATAGCTAATAATTATTTCCTGTAATCTCTTTTATCATTATTTGCAGATATAATCTATAGAGCAATAGAGCTAGATTTGTATAGTATAAAAGGGATCATATTCAAACAAGAAGAGATAGCTATGCAGTAGAATAAATAAATATACTCCTCTGGACATACTTCCAAACTGCTAACACTAACTTGGAGCTAAAAAGTTCTTGGAGGTCTTGAAAACTTACAAAATACGGGTACCCAGAGGAAATGCTAAAACTTTCAGGAGCACTTTACATAAATAGGTTAGCAAAATAGAGGGCATAATATGCACATTTTTCATCTCCCTCTTGCTATGGTACCTTTAGATAGGTTGTTAGGATATTAGTAAAAATCAGAAGGACTAATTAGATGCTCACATGTAGGTTGCAAAAATGGTTTCACCAAATAAAAATATAGCTTACTTTGGGAATTAGGAAGAGTATATCTCTAATTGAATCGAGGTAACTTGACCTCCTATTTCTTTTGTGTATGTTATCCATGAACCTATCCAGTTCAAAGATTTTAATTACAAATAACAAATAAGGTAAGTTAAGAATTAGTTGCGTTGATCAAAGTGAAGAAGAGCAGTAACCACATATTTTCTCACAACTTCTTCAAGTTCAAATTAATTTGATGGTTGCAAAGAGTCGAACAAAATCATACACTTGTCCAAGTATCTTACCTTCTCGTTGAATCCAAACAGGATCAAAAGGTACTAATGTGACTTGCATGGAAGAGGAAAATATCATCAAAAGCTATATGCTCTATAACATTCTACTGCAGTTTTCACATCACCATATTTAATTTTCTATCTGCAAAAGAGCACTTTACTAAGGCATTGAATCTTAGCTCTCACAATATTGCACTTGGAACTAAGACATATCTTTTTGTGAAAATATATTTCCTCTAAATCCAAGTGAAGCACAACTTTTCTATGTCCCCTTTCGTAGGTGCTAATCCAAATGGCATCCAAAGCTATAAATGAGCTTTGTTTCTTTTCTAGAACAAATTTCCTGATTTTCCTACAAGTATATTGAAAAAAGAAAAAAAAAAAAAAGATCAAACATAGTGATCAAAAATTCTGTTCCATCTTTAATCGATGGGGCACAAATTGCACAAATAGAAGTATGTGAGAAATGGTACCATTCTAATGAAATTAGTTATTATTACACATTTGGGCAAAGCTGGAATATAGGTTAAATGATATTGATCAAACTTGTTGGTTCTAAGTTCCAGATAAGCTATTATATTACATGGCAACCATTAGAAGTTCCAAACATCAGAGGTACTTACCCAAAAAGGTAGCTATATAGGCTAGAATTTAACCACCCGGTATCATTGTGGGAGCTGCAAATTAACGTCTTGTGTCCTGCTATTTTTGTTAGGCTGTTATTTTCTTCCTTCTTGGATACTGCTTTCCCATTGTTCCTTTTTTTTTTTTTTTTTGTATCTTGGCACTCTGAATATTTGCTGACTTCTTGGTTGTATAACACTTACACTGAAAATTGCATATTTGAACCGTACAATCTTGTAAGAGGAAAATGAATGAACGCCATATGCCAAACTATAGCATCAAGAACAATATCTTTAGGCTAAATATATATATATATATATATATATATATAAAATAAAAAATAATAAGAAACACAAAATATTAAGATAATATGATAGCTAGCTTATATACTACACACAAGAGCAACTTAGTTTAGACAAACTAAAATGCCATGCACTATTTGACTTACAAGATCGTTACATTCGTGTGGTCGGTTGCATTTGATGGCTACTCGTATCAACCTCCTCTTCTTAAATCCCGTGTCCGACCCATGAGCACTTTATTTCCTGAAGAATAGGTCTAACATCTAGCTCTTAAGGGGAAATTGACTCTATTTTATGATCTTTAGAACAAAGATCAAAGTTATCCCTCCTAATCATAGGCATAGATATATGCTTGTTGGGAAATATGCCCTCTTAGACTAGATTTCTAATGTAAATATCGAATGTTTTAATAAAAGAATTTATTTTCAAAAATCGTTTATGAATTTACATTTTATTTGTACACAATTACGTTTGAAAAAGACCCATTGTGTTTAAATAAGTGGTCCATGTGAATGGAAGTCTTTCACCTGTAAGGTATGGATCACGGGTTACTTAACACATAAACATTTGTTCTTAACCGATTGATGAGAATGGAAATTTCATCATGTCTAGGTTATTATGTCTGTAAATTCCAAATGGGGAATGGCTTACCTTTAGCCGATGAGTAGTCCACTCACTTCATGACATAAGCGTATTTCGAATACATAGAACATGACTCGTAGTAGTGGTTTCTAAAAGTATTTTATGGTAGAAACCTATACTACTACTATACAGCGTGGACTAGTACACTGCAACTTGAGTATGAGTTGGTGGTCTAACGAAGCTGGAAGCATGTACTTTGATATGCTATAGTTGAGGTTCTCTCGTAGGATCAATATACTTGCATGTTGTGTATGTGTGACTAGTTAGTTAAGACAGACTTGTACAAGATAGTTTCTATACTATGTCCCTTGTGGTTGTTTGAATGATCTAAATATCCAAGGCCCTGGGAAACATGACTTGGACGTTTGTTTTCAGATAGCTCCCTTGGAAAATGGAAACAATTCAGAAAGTCGTGGATCATTGGGCTAGAAGCCTAAGGATGGTAGATATCATTTAGAGAGGTGTTAGTACACTTTTTCCTCTCTAAATGTACGACGATGTATAGAGGGGTATTTTAGTCATTACACCTGTAGGTCGAAGACTTTGCTAACGTAACATTGTCCTTGGGGTCGATATTTCCTTATGGTGATTTTAGGAAATATTTAAAATGCAAAATACAACTATTTATATGGTAAGGGTATTTTGATCATTTTAGTAGCCAAGGCGGTGTGTCTTTTGATCTCCAGTATAGATCGTGAGTCCTAATTAAATACTGGTTAATGAGTTTGTCTTAAATTAAATTAAATGAAATTTATTTTATTTAAGTAGCCTGATTTAATTATTGGGCTAGAATAAAATAAAGGCCCATGGAGAAAGAGAATTAATTAAATTAGTTTGGTGGATTAATTAATTATTCAGGGCTTTGGTCTAGTTTGAATAATTAAAGATTAACTTGGGACTAAACTAATATAGAATTATTAATTGGACTAGTTTATTTGGGCTGAAAAATTAATTATTTGTTGGGCCATTTATTTGGTTCTAATTGGAATAATTAATTTAGTCCAAAAGGCTAAACTAAGAGTCCAATGGGCCGACCCGACTTTAACCTAGGGTTTTATTTAGGTTAAACAGGAGAATAGAAAAACAACGTTGTTTTTCACTGCGTCTTCTCTCGTGGTGGAAAAACGTACGCCTCTGTCTCTCTCTCTCTAAGAAAATTCCTTAGCCCTGTAAGTTGTTCACCAAACATGATTAGGTAGGCCTATTGGAAGATCAAGAGGTGGGCATTCACATATATGCAAATACGAGTAGAAGGCTTGCAGTGAATCGTACAAGAGGTTTCCAACAAGTGCACCTACCCTGGTTCCACACATTCCTCGTCCAACCAACTTTGAGAACAAGAAGAAAAGGCTAGAAATTTTTCTTCTCGAACTTCGACAGAGCGCAACCGGTGCCGGCTAAGGTCGCCGGAGTCGGTGCTCGGCTCCGTACGGGAGTTCCACCGTTCTTTAGTTTTTCTAGTTTTTTAGTTTTCGCTTCCTCTGTGTGCTCTGTGTTTTCCCCTTTCAGGCCTTCAATTGGTATCAGAGCATGAAGGTTTTGTGAAAATATAGGGAGCATGCATGTAGTTGAATAAAATTGGACACGTATGTGTGATTAAATTGTGATCCTTTGCTCGTTTTTGGTATGGATAGATTCTCTCGTTAAACCTCTTTGATGGAGGTATAGGAGATTTGTAATTTATTGTTTTCCTTAACAAATCGTGTAAGCTCAATATTAAAGGGTATAGGCGATTGTTGGTTTTGGTTGATTTCATTGTATTTGGGTTGAAAGTGGAGAGCCAATGGAGGAAGAAAGTTGCAGAAAACCAGAAAGAAAGTTGCAGAAAAATTGCAAGAAAATCGCTGAAGGATGACCTGACAGACCGCAACTGGCACCAGCTAAGGCCACCCAAACCAGCGCTAGCTCGGGTCTGGGATCCAGTCCGACGTTGGTCGCTCACGGGGTTTGGTTTTGTGAGGCGGGTGCATTGAACCGCCGTGCGGATAGGTGCCGATCCAAGTGCGGTGGGTGTAGTGGACCAAGGAGAAATTTTTATTTTTTTCTTGTAATTTTTCTTGCATTTTCTTTTTGGTTTTGGGATCCATACCGAGGCGAAGTTAATATTTTTGCAATAGTTAATATTCACGGAATATTTTTGCATGAAAAATATTAGTAAGGGATTTTAGGATTAAATAAGACCATTAATTAATTAATTAATGTATTTATTTCTATTATCTAGGCACTTAGGTTTAAAAATAGAAAAGCATGAAAATGTCTACTATTTTCTAGCATGCTATTTGTTTTTTAAGTACCTATGTGCACGATTTTTCAAGGACAAAAGACTTTGGGAATATTTTTGACAAGATAACATTTCTCTACAAATTAAATGGTTATTTTAACTCGAATAAAAATTAATCCTTAGATATTTTCTCAAAGGATTTAATCCTTGACATAGAAAATATATTGGATTTAAATATTTTTGTAAGTTAAAACAGAAAGCCATTTTGTTTTATTTTGGCAAAAGAAAAATTGTTTTGTCAAATAAACTTGAGACCAAAGTCTCTAGAAAGTTTTAATTGGAAAATTTTTGAAATCATTAAGTTTTTAACTTAAATAAAATTAGTCCATGGAAAAATCTCTCAAAGAATATATACCTTGACATAGAGATTTTAATAGATTTAGATATTTTATTTTTGAGTTAAAGGGAAAACTTAATGGAAATTTTCAAAAGGATATTTTTTAGAAAAACCCTTATTTTAAAAGACTAAGTGGGAGAGGTGTTCCAACGGCCCCACAGCTTCCGTCACAATCCTCATTAGAGATCGTGAGTCCCCTCGTCTCACCCTAGGAGTGAACCCATATAGGATGGGGATACCACAAAGATCTAGATCTAATGGAGGGATGTAATTAATAACTACGTAACATGTACTATGATCGGCCGGCCCTCGTTGGAGGTTATAGTGCGAGGTATGTTCATAGGAAATGAGAGGAAATGACCATCCCCTCAATAGAGTTATCTTCTAGATCATTACCTTGAAGGGAAATTAATTTGTGGTTGTTAACACACTTAGCTTAGGAAACTATTAATCTTCCCAAGAGGCTATGTCAGTTTTCCTAAGAGCCAAATTAATTATTATCAGTTTTGATAAAGTGTACAAATTTATTTTGTTTTCACAAACTAAATCTTTTTCTTTTATTTTCAATTTTTCAGAAATGGTAGGAGGTTTTTTGGTCCATTAGCCCTTATTCTCCAAGAAAATAAGCTAACGGGATCGTGGATCTGGAAGAGGAACCCGGACATAATAGTCACAGCAGAAGAGTATAAGTATGTCCTTTATGAAACCTTCCTTGTTATCGGGGAAGGTTCCACCGCCGAAGAGCGAGAGGCCGAGAAGGCATGGAAGAAGGCCGACGAGGTGGCTCATTGTTACATGTTGGCCTCCATGTCTAATCTATTCCGATCAAAACACGAGCACATGGCTTTTACGTACGACATAAGTCAATTATTAGTTATGATGTTTGTGGATAAAAGCCAGCCCACATGGCGGAGGCTCTTCGAACTATCATTAATACTAAGATGGATGAGGGAGCATTAGTTAGAGAGTATATACTCAAGATGATTGCTATTTTCGAGGAGGAAGAAATCTTAGGGGCTGTCATTGCCCGAAAGAGCCAAGTAGACATGGTTTTTGAATCTCTATCTGCGTTCCTTTACTCGGTTCAAGTTGAATTACAACATGAACAAGTTAAACATGAGTTTAATCGAGTTGATGAAGGAACTCCGGATGGTAGAGAAGGTCATGAAGCCACAATCAAAGGCTATGATTGCTAAGGCTTCTTCCTCTAGAACCGGGCCCAAGCCTAGAAAGTTTAAAAGGAAGAAAGGAAACGTAGTGGCCTAGCCCAAGACCCAGCCCAAAGACGAACCTAATGGCAAGTGTTTCAAATGTGAATCGAAGGGACGCTGGAAAAGGAGTGTACGGATCTTCAAGCCAAGAAAAACCCCCACGAGGTAATGTTTTCTATCTAAAGTCTATATCAATGGTTGGATCAACTTCCATTTGGATTGTTGATTCAGGAGCTATTGAACACATCCGTAACTCCTTGCGGGGGTTTAGAAGGATTAGAAGGCTCCGGAAGGGTAAACATTGACTACATGTGGGAAATAGAGCATAAGTTTGGGTCCTTGCGAGTGGGAGAGCTGGATCTTGTTTTTTATTGTAATAGAATAGTGGTTTTGAAAAATACTTTATATGTACCTGGATTTCAACGGAATTTAATTTCGGTTGCGAAACTAATAAATCAAGGATATTTTCGTATCTTTCCATTACGGTATTTCTATTAGCAGAGATGGAGAAATTTTATGCACTTGGCACATGTATGAGAATCTATTTTTCTTAAACCCTATTAACAATCAATTAAATAATGCTTAATTTGAACCTTTAACAAGGAAGAGAAAGACCAATGTCATTGAGTCTTATCTTTAGCATCTAAAGTTGGGTCATATAAACTCAACTAGGATTCGAGAGGTTAATCCATGATGGGCCCTTGGGCTCATTGAGATTGGAAAATTGGTCTCAGTATGAATTCTGCCTAATGGGAAAGATGACCAAAAGGTCATTTACCCTTAAGGTAGATAGAGCCAAGGAGGTATTGAGTTTTGTTCACACCGATATATGTGGTTTCTTGTCTATACCAGACTAGAGGGGATTTTGAGTACTTCATCACATTCACGAGATGATTGTATAAGGTTTGGTTTTATTTACCTAATGAGACGTAAGTCCGACTCTTTTAAGAAGTTTAAAGAGTTTAAGGCTAAAGTGGAGTCTCGGACAAGTAAATTGATCAAGACCTTACAATCGGATCGTGGTGGAGAGTACCTCCTTGGTGAATTCACGGACTATAGGGTACATCATGGGATAGTATCCTAGCTCTTTGTGCCTGGGACACCCTAGCAGAACGGAGTAGCTGAGAGAAGGAACAGGACATTGATGGAAATGGTCCGAAGCATGATGTCTCATGCTACTCTTTTAATGTCTTTTTGGGGATATAACTCTGGAAATAGCAGACATACATTACTGAACTTGATGCCTTCCAAGTCGGTACACGGGACTCCCTATGAGATGTGGATAAGGTTTAAGCTAAGTCTGAATCATCTCGGGATAAGGGGTTGTCCGACTTTGTACTTGGTCAAGGGAGACAAGTTGGAACCAAGATCGAATTATGCTATTTTGTTAGGTATCCGAAAAGGATAAAAGGTGGTTACTTTTATCATCCTAAGGAGCAGAAAGTACTAGTAAGTACCAATGTTAGATACTTAGAGGATGATCAGAGTACTTCCATGAAAGGTTAAACTAGGTTGGAACTTGTGGAGAAGTTATCTTTGGAATCAACTTCTCTTGATCCGATCGTGGAACAAGAAGAGACACAACCTCAAGAGCCTGTACAATTGGAGAGATGGACTGGAGAAGCTTTCGAGTGACCAACAGGAACAAGACCCCACTAGATACGAGGAGGCTGTTACTAATGCCGATGCAAATCTATGGCATGAAGTAATGAAAGTCGAGATTGAGTCTATGTACTTCAATCAGGTTTGTGATCTTGTAGCTTCACATGAAGGGATAAAACCCATTGGGTGTAAGTGGGCATACAAGTGGAAGAGAGGAGTGGATGGGAAGGTGGAAACCTTCAAAGCTAGGCTTGTGGGGAAAGGGTATACTTAGAAAGAGGGAATTAATTATGAGGAGACCTTTCCCCCCAGTAGCCATATTTAAGTCCATTTGTATTCTCCTTGCCATCGCATGTCATTATGACTATGATATATGACAAATGGATGTCAAGACGGCATTTTTAAATGGCCATCTTAGCAAAGACATCTATATGTCCCAACCAGAAGGCTTTATTGCTAAAGGCCAAGAACATATGGTTTGTAAGCTTAAGAAGTCCATTTATGGACTTAAGCAGGCATCGAGAGCATAGAAAATTCATTTTAACGAGACTGTAAAGTTTTATAGTTTTATTTAAAATGAGGATGAACCATGCGTGTACAGGAAACTTAAAGGCATTAATGTGATTTTTCTTGTCTTGTATGTGGATGATATTCTACTCATTAGAAATAATGTAGGGTCATTGTCATCTACAAAGGTTTGACTGTCTAGTCAATTTAGTATGAAGGACTTGGGAGAAGCCAGCTACATTCTCAACATTAGACTTCTTAGAAATAGGAAATAGAGCTTGTTTGGATTATCCCAAGCAGCATACATTGACAAGATGCTGGCCAAGTACAGCATAGACTCATGTAAGGGAGCTCTAATCCCTTGTAGACATGGGTTGTCTTTTTTTTCAAGGCACTGTCCTAAGTCTCAAGAAGAAAAGGATAGAATGAGTAGGATTCCATACGCTTCGACTGTGGAAAGTCTCATGTACACCATGCTGTGTACTAGGCCAGATTTTTGCTTTACCATAGGCTTGGTTAGCAGATATCAGTCAAACCCCGGGGAGGTTCATTGGCAAGCTGTAAAGCATATTCTCAAGTACCTCAAGGGAATGAAAGATTATACGTTGGTTTACAGGGATGATGACTTGGTTCCTACAGGATACAAGACTCAACTTCCAGGCAGATAAGGATGAGAGAAAATTCACTAGTGGATAGGTCTTCACCTTGTCTGGAGGAGCTATTTCATGGAGGAGTATCAAGTAATCTTGCATTGCTGACTCATCCATAGAAGCTGAGTATGTGGCATCTTCTGTAACACCCCATCTTTTTACTTTCGGTTGGTTACTATTTGTAATGGGGTAAGAATTTATATCAATGGCTAGAACAAAAGTTAATTGGTGTATTGAGACGAATACTTTGGTGAAATAAAATTTTGTCGGGACTCGAATGTAGTTATTGGATTTGCTCTACACTGTACTCTAAATTTTTGGAAGGCTATTAAGATTAACAAAATAAGAATTTTAGGTTACTCTAGAAAGAGAAATTGATCAGTGCAATGAGACACACGTTTTGGCGCAAAACGTGCTACACTGGGTATCGGGAGCATTTTCATCATTTTGACCGCATTCATGACTTCGATCGTGAATTTGACCAAGTAGAGAGGAATTGAATAATTTAAGTGTTACCAATGTATTCAGTGGAATTTTTGGAGTTGGATAGTGAAATAAAATATTTTTTCATTACAAACCTGATTTTGGTCATTTCTGAAGAAAATAGAAAATTACGGTTGAAAATGGAACGTGTGGCTTCTTATGATTGGTGGATGAAAATACGTCATTTAGTGATTGGTTAATGAAGATAAGTATTTCTATTTGATTGGTTATGATAAGTTGAGATAATTTAGAGGGTCCACAAGAAATAAATAACAATGGCCCAAAAGCATGAAAAGTTTGACCAAGTTGGACCACCTTTTTTACCTTATTTGAGCAAGCTTAATTAAGCTAATCTTGATTTGAGCAAGTTAACCATGGTTGATTATGCATGGCCATGCAAGATTAGAAAATATCTAATGGTTTTTGATAATCCTAGGGATTTCTACAAGATTCTCCAATATTCTTGTAGGTTCTACATAATTCCAAGACCTTCTAGGATATTCCACAACTTTCTTTTAAATTCTATAAAGATCTAAAGGCTCCTAGAGTTGCCAAATCACCATAAGATTCTTGAATACTCTAAATAACACCTAAGAAGCTAGGAGGACCAATCAAGGGCTTCCAAATGTTTGACACCATTTAATGCATCTATGACTTGAAGACCATATTTCTCTATATATAGGCCATGAAGGCCTCGTTGAAATGGCTTTAGACAGACTAGAATTTCGCAGCAAGCAAGGAAGGAAAAGAGAAGAGAAAGGAAAAAGAAAATAGAGAAGAGAGAGAGAGGAAATTCAAAAATAGAGAAGAGAGAGAGAAGGATGAACAAGAAGATGCTTGGGCTGTTTAACCTCCAAATGTAGCAAAGAAAAGGTAAGGATCTACCTTGCTTGAAGTAAGGTTATTATATAAAGCATGGATATCATTTTGGTATACATATTATGAGAGGTTATGCATGAATTATGGAAACTAGCTAGGTGAAGTTGTGTGAAGATATGTTATGATTAAGGTTGCCGATTTTCTTTTGAGTACTGTGGTGAAATTTTCTGTTTTATGTATGACTAGAAATCAGTAGCTTTAAGGGTGATAAAAGGGAGATTGGATTGAATTAATTCATATATTCAACAAGGAATGATGACATAATGTGTTTTGCTGGACGATGGGTTTAATTTCAGAAAATTATGGGAGGTTTTATGTCCAGTAAATCTATAACATTTTTAGATTTAAACAAAGAAGTCATATATCCTTGTAGCTAGGGATCATAGAGGCATTTTGAAGCAAGTTTGAGGTTAATCGGATTTATAGATCAAAAGTTATGGTAAAAATAGTAAAAGGTGCCAAATCAATAACGAGATTTTACAACTGGATCTTTGTGTTCAAAACTGAACAAAATGGACAACAGAATTGTACTCCATGAATTGGAACTTGTAAAGGAATGTCTTAAGGATATTTTACAATTGGTTTCACATCATTTGCATTTGTGGATTAAAAGTTATGGGCAAAACAAGTTATGGTGTCAAATTGGAAAATTGCGAATGATAAGGAAAATATGAATAGTGAAACTAAGGCAAAAACTACTGAGGTTGTTTTTGCCCAAGTATCATGGCATCTGGAACCAAAAACCTAAAAACAGCCTATACTGAATTAAATTTAAGAGTCTTAAGGTCATTTTTGGTATACCATGGAGCCAAATCGGAGCTGTAAATAGAAAGTTGTGTGCGAAACAAAATGGTGTGTCAAACTAGTGAAATTCCATAAAGTAGTCCAAAAATGGATGGACTTAAGGGTGATAAATTATACGATTTTGGATAAAATAATTAGGGAAACATGAAGTGAATCCCTTGTTTATAAATGGAGGAAGGATATGGAAAAGGGAAGATGAAATAATTGAACAATCGATGGAAAAATGACACGAACGAAAGTTAAACGTTTTCCTTGACCGACTGGCTAACCATTGTCCTCGTCGGCTAACCGTCGATCCCATCCGCTAAACGATGGTTGAACGTCGGCTAACCGTTGGGCACGTCGGCTGGATGTCTGCTACCTGTCAGCTATTTTTTGGCCAAACACGAATTGACCCGAAAACGATGTTTGGTGTAGGTTTAGTGACAAACGGCCAACGAAATGTTGAAAATGATAGGATCGGAGGTTAAACAACCGTGAACGAAAAGAGTTGCTTAGGACACGAGGTGAGTCCCTTGGATTTCTAAAACTCTTTGTGAAACCCCGGTCAAAACCTACCTTAGAGTAAGGGGGTGCATATCATATTTTATTTCATGGTTAAATATATTTTCATATGATTTTTATGTGTTTTGAATTCGGGTTTTATTGTCTTGAAGTCTTGTTGGTGAGTATTGTGTGAGAGGGGCAAGATGGTAATTTTTGCCCGAGGTGAAA
>JANUWF010003261.1:0-29740 GCA_026120185.1 Voacanga thouarsii
ATATATATATATATATATATATATACCAAGAGGCAAATAGGTTACTGTAAAAAATACTAATAACAGGAATCATCAACCTTACTTCCTTATCGGGCTCTGATACCAAGGGGATGGGAAGCTTTGACCGAAAAAGGAAAGGAAAAGACGGGAAGTAAAATTACAGAAAATAAGGTCGCATACGGAATGCTAAATAGATTTAAAATATATGCATGAAACTGAAAATAAAAGGCGGCTTAGCCGACCATATGCATGCTTAAATTGGAAATGAAATAAGTAAGTAAAAGATAAATAATTTAAACGAAATACATTAATAGATTACAATATTGGAGGTTGGAAATAGTAACCAACCGGAAATAAGGGTCACCGGAGTCAGGCACCGGTCAGAGGCGGTACACAGTCACCAGACAGGGACTGGGATATAAGAACAGGAACTCCGGGAGGAACTACAGGATACAGACTTTTAGGAGGGGTATAGAGAGAGAAACTCTGGACTAGAGAGAAAAATACCTCCCTTACAAATGAACTGAAATTTGCTTTAAATAGACAAAAATTGGAAATCACTATTTGCTACAGTGACCTGCTACACAGTAACGGTGAAAAGTTCTACAGTGAAAGTGCTATAGTGCTACACAGTACTAGTAACTCTGCCGACACTACAGTAATTCTGCTGACTTCACTGCTGACCTCATTGCTATCGTCATCTGTTGTCATCATGCGACATCATTGCTGGCATCATGCTTGAAGTTATTACGAGGCTAGGGCCGACATCATTCTTGTCGTCGATCCGGAAGGTCAAAGTCCTCGTGTCATCTTCGGGGCTTTCTTCGGATGACACTTGTTGGGGTTTTATCTTGCAAGCTTGTTGTAACATCATCTGCATAGTTGCTACAAAGTCTTCTTTGGATTTGGAAGCGGCAAGTGTGGCGAGCTGCTATGGACTTTTCTTTGTAGGAATTCTGTTTGTTGACTATCCGCAAGAGATAGTTTCTTGGGGTTCATCTTGAACCATTTCTCAATGGATGGGATATAAGAATTTCTTGCATCCCAATCTTTCCACCATTTGCAATGGCCTTGAAGAACAAGATAGGGAAGACCATCTTTGGTTTGCTTCTTTATGATACGCAAACTTTTGGGAATATATCCAAGCTAACTTGAATATCTTGAAGAAGCTGAAGCGACAAAGGCTAGCTGGTTGTGGATTTGAATATCCGGAAAGAAAATAATCAAATCCTTCTTTGATAGGCTGAGGGAGAATTTCCTCAGTTGGGCCATAAACGGGCCACCATTGGTTTAGAAACCAATGAGGAAACTCGGTTTGGGTTGGTTTCTTTTTGTTAAAATAGAAGAACCATGAATGATTCTGCTATTTGTTTTGATAGGTAAAGGCATTTACCCAAGCAGTTTGTAATCCCAATAATTGTACACTATGGGATCAAAAGGTTGAGAAAATCTTTTGAAAGTTTGGGGTGAAGTTTTCCATGCCGTAGGGGTATGGATTGAATGGATTTGTCTTGAAGTATTCGTAATGAATGATTCGATCTTCTTGTCTTTGTGTGGGTTGAAAGAAGCACTTTCTGTATCAACCAGAATAAACTCATAGTATTTCTGAGTGAATTTGGCTGATTTCTGGACAAAATTAACATCCGGGCCAAAGAGTTGCCTAGCTGCCAATTGGGGATTGGAATTCCAGAATTCTAGTTCCATTTGAAGGAGCTTGTAAACTCCTGGAGTTTTGATATATGCAGGTTCTGGTATACCAGAAGGCCTGGAAGAAATGGGTTGTGGCTCACAAGAAAGAGCCTTTGAAGATGCAGACTGCATCGTGCTTGTGTTTGTGGTATTGGGCTTAGTAAGCCCAGTGATTGCGGGGTTGGATACCACCACAAGTTTAGGGTCAGAGATTTTTACCTGACTTGCCTGTTCTGGATCAGCTTGGGAAAGCTGACTTGGGCTGGCTGATGGGAAGCCCATCTGTTGGCTTGGAGTGGGCATTGAAAAGCCCATCTTCTGGCACCAGTTTTGAATATCTGCTAGAGTCCATGCAGATTGGATTTGGGCATCTTGTGGATTACTACTTTCCACTAAATCGGCCCAACTTTTGGAGGTAAGAGTCCCTAATGAAATGGGCTCTTGAGGTTTTATGGGCTGTGAAACAGCTGTTTGGGCTATAGGCATAGCATAATCTTTTGGGCTGGTGAACTGGGTTTTACCAGTGGATTCTTTTGGGGCCTGTTGGGTGACAGGTGGAGGTAAGGCCGGAAGCTCTTTGAGCTTTACATTTTTATTTCTGGGCTTAGGAGCCATAGGCTAAGGCTATCGACCCTGTAAAAATTCCCGAGTTAAAAAATCAGGAATTGAATTTGAAGAACCTTTGATATACTCTATATCAAAATCAAAAATAGATAAAATAGCTTGCCACCTAGCAAATATTTGTTTAGAGGCAAGGTTTTTGACGTCTTTTTGCAAAACATATTTTGCAGCTTTGCAATCAATCCGCAATAAAAATTTCTGATTTAATGAATCAACTTGAAATTTTTGAATGCATAAAACGATTGCTAAAATTTCCTTTTTTATGGTGGGATAGTTCTGTTGAGAATTATTCCAATGCTTGGATGCAAATGCAACTATATGCTCTTTGCCATTTTTCTTTTGTTTAAGAATGCCACCATAACCAATGTCGGATGCATCAGTCTCTACAATTTTTGGGGCATCGGGATCTGGAAGGGCTAAACAAGGAAGATGTTTAACCTGGATTTTGACTTGTTTGATAATGGAGGTATGGACATCAGTCCATGGAGGAGGAGGTTGTTTAAGCCTATCATGAAGAGGCTTAATCAGATTTTTAATTCCTGGGAGAAATTCAGAAATGTAATTTAAACATCCCAAAAATCTTTGAAGTTGAGTTCTGTCCAGAATTTGGCCAGGAAATTTATCGACAAATTGAATAGATCCGGGAATAGGAGTAATAGTCCCCTGTTGGATATAATGTCCTAAAAATCGAACATTCGTTTGGAAAAGGCTGAATTTAGTTTTTGAAAGAACTAAACCCTGATGTTTGATGATTTGGGATAAAACATGGAGATGTTTAAAATGTTGTTCCAAATCTTTTGAAAAGATTAAAACATCATCAATGTAAACAATGATGAATTGGGAGAAAGGATTGAAAATGTCATTCATAATTCTTTGAAATTCAGAAGGAGCATTTTTTAATCCAAAGGGCATTACATTCCATTCATATTGACCAAATGGTACAGTAAATGCAGTTTTGTATCGATCTCTCAGATCAATTTGAATTTGCCAGTAGCCGGATTTTAAATCAAATTTGGAAAAGATAACTGCGGTATGCAATCTGTTTAGCAAATCTTTTTTGTTGGGGATAGGATATCTTATCCATCGGAGGGCTGTATTGAGGGGCTTGTAATTAATTACAAGTCGAGGAACTCCTCTCTCTATTTCAGCATTTTTGTAAACATAAAAAGCGAGCACGACTCCAAGGAGATGTCTTGGGAGCAATAATCTTCTTTTGAAGAAGATCATTAATTTTTTTTTGACAGAGAGAAGTTAAATCATGATTCATTTGGATTGGTCTAGCCTTAGTAGGGATAGACTTTTCATCAAAATCAGGCTCGTAGGGGAGTCGGACAATATGTTGTTTCCTATGCCAAAAGGCAGTAGGAAGATCAGAACAAAGATGTTTCTGGATATGAGTTTCCAGAGACTTGATTCTTGATTGAACAATTGATTCTTGTAATTGTTGCTGGAGTCTTTGGAAGGCTAAATCTTCTTTAAGAAAATTTATTTGAGATTGTTTGTTCTCTAAAAATTGGAGTTGTTTTTCAATAGGAGGCCTATCGAAAGGAATAAGAATTTGTTGATCCAAGTGGGTTACTTGAATACCATTTTTGAGGACCATGAAAGGAATAATCTGTTGAATGAAAGGGGTACCTAATATCACTGGGTTAGTGATATCTTTGACAAGAAGAAAGGAGGTAATAATAGACAGGGAGGAATGTTTTACCTCAACATCTGAAAGTTTGAAACTAATTCCTAGTTTCCTACCATTTGCTGACCTAAGACTTTCTTTGGTCTTTTCGAAAAACTTAGTAGGAATAAGTCCTTCTTGGATGCAATTAAGATCAGCTCCAGTATCAAGAAGAGCTGGGATTTCAAGAGTGAAAGAATTGTTGATTACTAGTGTAATCTTGATATGCCATCTTTGAATGGATATTTTGGATGAGATGATTCAGAAAGCTGGGAGGTTTTGTGAACATTCGAGGTTTACGGAGGAACAGTTTACGAGGAAGCTGTTTCATCTTTCGAACAGAGTTGTTGGAGAACTACTCTGTCCAATGCTTGAGAAGTTTTGATTTCTCTGATTTCTTCTTTCAGGATAGCAATTTCTGATTGAAGATCTTGAATGGTTACTGATTTACGAGGTTTGAGAGGAAACCTATTGAGAATATCTATAATATTGTATGTATTCATAATTACGGGATGATTGTCAAAAGGATTGGTTTTTGAAGAGGAAGGTTCTTTGAAAGGTTTGTTTAAACCGATCTAGATATTCTTTTTTACTAGAATTATCGGGAAGATTTCCTATTAATTCTAAAAGGAGATCTTGTTCCTTGGTAAGAACATTGATTGAAGGCTGATCCCTATCGGATTACGAAGATGATGAAGAGGACAAATGATCATCATTCTGAATTTGGTTAAATTGCTGATCATATTCATCATCGGCTTGATCGGAGTCGGATTCGAGTCGAGAAGAAAAAGATTCTGAATTTTGTCAAGTACATCTTGATCTATTGAAAGTTCATGGATCTTTTTTGAAATTTTGCAATAACGGGCCATGTGACCTGGTTTGCCACATTTGAAACAAGTAATAGTTTTGGACTTGTCTTTTGGATAGGAAGTTTTGTGAGGTTGAGATGATTTGGGCTTTGGTTTAGGAGCAGGAAGGGCTGGATATTTAGAAGAGTGGGCCGGATACCTAGTCTTCCTAAACTTGGACTTACTTTTGGGCCTATGTTTCTTCCTATGAGGTTTGGACTGACAAGAGGGCAGACCGAACTGTTCACAAAATGAACCCAAATCATGCCGTTTTTGGGCATGGTCTTTGGCTAATTGCCTTAACATTTTGTCTTGTTGACATATTTTTAGAGCAACTTGTTGGATCTGGCTTGTTAATTGGCCAAAGGTAATTGTGGTATAAGGTATAACACCGTTATACTGGGTTTGAAGTTCTTCTCTGACTAAGTCACGAAGGGATTTAGGAAGGCCATCTAGGAATTTTTCTTTCCAATACCGGCTATTTCCATCGAGTCACGGCATAGATTCTAGTAAGGAAAGTATCTTTATACCATCTAAAGTCGAGACAGGGTTTTGCATTTGAGATTGTTGAGAATCTCGGTGGATTTTTCACGGAAAATGCACGGGTTTCCTATGAAGGTTTTGACCGGAGTGAAGATCAAGGTTGACACTGCATTCGGGATAGTTTCACCATTACGAAGAATAGGTTGGTTATTTGCATCTGTTTTGACAGCATGCAAGATCTCATGTTTGTCCAAATCAGTGAGATGTTCATCCCACCAACCTTTGAGTTGTCCTGTGAAACCTGCTATCAGCACATGCGCTGATAACTGATCGGAACTACCATGGGTGGTTCTATAAGCGATGGCTACCATAGTCATCTGCTTGGAATTTGGCCATGATATTGTATTCGGAGTGTCCATCTATGTTCCATTCATAGATGTGGTTGGCATTGTAAGAGTTTTGCGGTATTGCTGGACTCTCTTCTAAGGCTACATCGGGATGGGTAGCTCTAGAATAGTAAAGTTTTTGAGGATTTCTCCAATTTGGTCGTCCTAATTGAAGAGGAGAAATTTCTATTGGAGAAGTTTGTGCTTACGGGATAGATTCGGGAGCGAGAATCGAGAATCGAGTCTCATGTAAAGCGAAACGAGTGTTGTGTTGATGGCTTTTTGGAAGTGGATACGGGGGATTCGGGAATGAAAGATTTTTCAATATCTGCAATCCTTCTTTGGAGTTCGGTAAGAAGTGGGGGAGCAGCAGATTTGTTTTGAATTTCTTTATGAAATTGGGTAGGAATTTCATAAGGTTTGAATAATGGAATTGTTGGAGAGATAGAAGGGATTGAAGTTCTTTGGAGTGGAGACACTCGGAGTGGAAACACTTGGTTTTGAAATTAAGTATTCTCCAATTGTTTGTAAATACTTGTTTGTATAATTGTTTTGATCAACTAAATTTTGAATATCTTTTGCTGATACTGTTTCATCAGTATCGAGTTTTCTTTTAAAAGGGGCGACGATCACGGTTTACGTGCCGATTTGAATTTTGAAATTTTGATTTGGAGGGAGTTCAGATGAAATACTAATTCCCTGTGAAGTCTGCCATGTTTTTGAAACATTAACAGAGCTAGCAAACGGATAATCAATTTTGTTGATTGAAGTATAATCTTCAAACCACAAAAGAAATCAATTTGCTTTTCAATAGAATTTAAAAATTTGTAGTATTTATCTTGGATCTGTTGTCGATCAGATCCTTGATAATTTTCGAAAAACCATTCTCTTTTCAAAATATTTGTAGGAGAATAGAATTCTTTTCTTAATTGATCTTTGTCAATAACAAATTCTTTTTGTAAAACATTGAGTTCTCCAATCATAGCAGAATGAGTAGGAGAAGTAGGATTGTTATCAGACTCAGGTTGTGCAACATATCTGGCCTGAGGAATCCTCAGATCTTGATCAACATCCTGTAGCTGTGTTGCTATAGAGGATGTGGAATGTCTAGGTGGTTGAAACCTGAAAGATGCACCTATTCGAGATGCAACTGTTGAGGGAGGATATGATATCCTTTGACTGAGAGATCTCTGGAATGTTATTTCAACATTTCCAGAAGGAGATTGATGAATTTCTAAGACCGTAGTGTTCTCAGGTTTTTCAGAAGGAGTGGCTCCGGTTAGAAGCCAATTTGAAGGAAGATTTACCTCTTGCCAAGAGATAGGTTTTGGAATTGAAAGATGGGATCTGGTAAGATCAGTTTGAAACAAGATTGTCTCACCTTTATTTGAGACTCTCATAGCTCCAGTATTGAATGCAGAATTCATAGCCTTATATTGAATTCTGTATAGAATGGCTACTGGAAGTGATCCAGTTTTGATTTTGTAATTGGCTATCTGGACATTCAGAGTTAAGGAATCTAAGAGGTTCCTATCCTGAAGGGAGACAGTAAAATTTGGAAAGCAGTCAAAATAGACTGGTCCATTGCAAAGGCTGGTTTCTACCATACCTAACAGGGAGTCATTGAAATTTAGGAATCGGGTGTCCCTAAGACATAACAGAAGAGAAGTATCTAAACCTTCTCTGGATAAAGGTTTAGCTCCGATCTGGACAAGACCAAAGTGAAGATATTTGTATTTTTGTCTGAACTTGGCTAGAACACTTGGAGTAAGAAGTTTGATTTCTTTACTATCGGAATCTATTTCAACTGTTTCTTCAACGGTTCGATGACATAGTCACTACTAAGTGACCATCTCGGATTTTTGTATATTTCTTTGTCAGAAAACTTAGGAATTTTCCAATTGTCAATGGATTGTTGTAGATCAGAGAAGTGGAGTTCTTCTTTGATTTTTGAGGAAAGAGAGGGTGAGATTGGATAAGAAGACGAAGAAGAAGAGGAGGAGGAGGGAGATCTAAACATCTTAGAAAATGACATAGTGCAGAAATAAAGCAGTAGATGTAAAAGCAGTTGATAAACACGAGTATTTAAATCAGATGTAAATACTTCCCTTAGCTTGGTAATCATTACCACTAGATTCCATAAGATAGAATTCATTCAAGTTATTAATCATTTTAAACTATAACCAAGTTGGATCTATGACTTGTGATATTCGGAATTTGTATAGTTTATGGAATATAAAGACTAGATCTATCAAGTTTGTGTGTAGATCTAACCAAATGTGGCCATTGAGAATAAAATTCTCGTCTCAATAAGATACTGGAACCACAGTGGCCTTAACCTGCGGCCTTAAAGGTTCCGTTTCCAGATTTCCTTCCACATTCGTTCAGATCTTACACAAAGTTCTTAGATCTACTCAAGATATACCATAAAATATACAGATTAAAGAAGATCAGAAGTACATAGAGGCAAATAGGTTACTGTAAAAAATACTAATATATATATATACACACACACATATATTCGTTGATTCAATCCCTTAACTTTTATTGTTGCTAAATATAGTCTCTTTTCTTTTAAAAAAAAAACTTTTTAGGTCTTCTAACTATTATTTTTTATCTAATTTGGTACCTTTTTGATAGTTTGACTAATGGCCAAAAAAAAAAAAAAAAAGAGAAAAGAAAAAGACCAAAGCCAACCAAATATAATAGTTAGGGACCTATTTTTTAATAAAAAAAAAGAAAAGGGATCATATCGGGAAACGATAAAGTTAAGGGACAAAATCAATGATTTTTCCCAAATAAAAAAAGAATATATTTTAAATTGGATTATGAGAATTGAGAGAGTTGAGAGAAGTGTGAAAGTGAGAAAAATATTTATAGAGGGAGGAGGAAGAAGAAGAAGAAAAAAAAGAAAAAAACAATAGCCACAAAATTGGCTGTTGCAGCAAAAGAGGCTATTTAGGTTGTTGCATGTAACGGTCCATGTGGCTGTTGCATATGCAAATGGCCCATCATAAAATAGGCCATGGCTTGGGCCCTTTTATTTTTTGTGCCATTCCAGATCGACATTTTTTTTAAGTGTTTAATTGAGGATTTATTAGACATCATGACTGCATTGAAGATTAATATGTCATTATTTGATGGAATGACTGATTTTCACCCGTGACAATACAATTCAAAATTATTTAGTGTAGAAAGGTCTTAATTCTGCATTGCTCGATAAGAAGTTAGAAAGGTTGAAAAATTTATACAAGTGTGTGCACTTTTTTTAAATATAAATAAAGTTATCTGTTTTAACTATTAGTTGGAACACGAGTAACTAAATTAAGTGGAAACATTTTAGTTTTAATTTACACGAACTTTTGTACTTAATAATATTAATGCACCTGTTCTTCTGGAAAAAAAATAAAATAAAGTATATGTTAAGAGAAAAAGACTTATATTTTTTAAAAATAAATCCACATGGGATTTGGGGGTTAGGCTTGAAACCTATCCTGTTTAGTAAAGGAGTTAAAACAAGGAGTACAAATATGGCCAAAAGGTAAAGGTAGAGAGACTTATTTTCAATAGCTTTTAGAAGCTAGTTTAGTTATAATAGTGTCAACTCCTTGAATACACTGTCTGACAGTTAAGTCAGTGATTAACTAGATTGGTTTAGTTGTCATTAGACTGGCTGAAAGTAACACTTCGCTGGCCAAGGATTCTACACTCATTTTTACTTCAACTGCACAATTATTCCTGGGACATCACACAAGAAGTTGTAGATCAAACTATAAAATTCCTTGGAACACTCCAAAAAGCCTCCAAGCAAGCCTAATTAGTGACATAAATACAATTATCTAGTGGAAATTGAAAGGACCGAATTGGGAAACCATGGCAATAACCCAAAGATCACAAACACTCAAAAATTTGAAAGAGAGATCTAGCTAGAATTGATTAAAACTATAACAGTACATGAATTTGAAGGAAAAACAGTAAAGAAAAGCAGTGAAAACAAGCTTTCAGATGAAATTAGGGAATGAAATATACTCTTAGGATGATTTCTTCGTGTCCCCCTTTTCTTCTGTTTATCTTCTAACTTTTATAAGCAAAATTCATTCGTTCCCAAATTTCCAAGTCACATTTCCATAACTAAAAATGAAAAAATGGTGAGTGCGGTTGTTCTCCTCTACTCTGTAATCATTAATAGTGAAGTGGGAGGTTATTGGAGAGAAATCCATGTGTTATCTCCTCATTAACTAACTTCCTTGAAAATAAGAAGTAACTTGACTGGAGTTAAACTCCTAGCCAGCTACTTCTCCGATTTATCCAGCGTCTTGTTGAAAGTTGTCGAACCTGACTTACTTGCTTGGCCTAGTTAAACCTATTTGGCCCATCCAGATGATGCTCCAAACTGACCCGTCTATATAATGCTCATGATTGTCCCATCCAATCACGTCTTGATTTGTTTGTCTAGTCAAGAGTTGACTTGCCTAGTCAGCCAAAATTTTGGATGTCAACACTTGCCCCCTTATTTGTCCTATTATCTTGTTAAAGAAAATGAGACAAATATATTTTTGCCTTATGTGAAAGTGGCAACTGGACTATTTGAAGCCTCATTTATCATGATGATCCTTTTTCCCCAAAACATAAATCAAATCAAAATGATATTCAAATTTTAAAATTCATTGTTCTAATTTCTTCCCTTCAACCGAGAGCCTCATATTATTTTAGTCTCTCACAAACTCTTCATGACCCAAACCCTCATGAGTCTCTGCATCTTTTTTCTACCTTCTTTTGCTTCCTTTACAAATGCCATAGATGGTCACCTAATGATTCCCTATCCCCAATTTCCAAAAGCTTTTATCTTAGGCCCTGCCATGACTGATTTAGCAGGTAACTCTGATTTAATCAGCCATGTGAAACCTGCTGGATTGGGGCTGCCCATCAAGAACAATCAATGGGACTTTACCAATTTTCCCAGTAAGTGGAGGTGCTAGCCAAGCTATCTCGAGGAGTAAGAATCATGGCTGGACTGAATTTCTGAGCAGTGTGGGGACAATTGGTGAGAATAGAGAATTTATGATGTAATTCATCTAACCACTCGAGATACCCCATTGATCGAATGCTGTTGTCAGTGGTAAGTGACCTAACTATCAACATTTTCATGTTTCCCTTTGGAATGATTACTCCCACCCTATTGGATATGGTAGTAATTCTTAGTCTCCCTGTGAATGGACCTGACTTCACTTTTTTTTTTCCTGAAGAAAGGATCCTTCCTTTCACTGTTAAACACTTTAAGGCTGTATCCTCTTACCCTAAGTTTATTCAGGCCAATCGTGAATTGACCGATCCGATTATTGATATTGAACATGCCATCTTCCTTCTTTTTGGGTCTGTAGATATGTCTTGTGTACTAGTGCGGTCAGTGCTATTGCTGAAAACATGCACTTTGTTAACAAAATCATGATCAGCCATTCGGTTGGTCTAGCTTTTCTATTCCCTACTAGAATTTATTGATGTTTGATTCAGCTTTCTAGAGCCATGATTGAGAGCAGAAAAATCGAGTCCGTAACTGCCTCTCTCCAGGTACTTCAATTGTAGTTATACTATTATTTTCCCAACTTTGGTCTTTCTCATCTCGAGTCAGTAGAGACGAATAACTCAGTGACCGGGTGTCCTCTTTGTTATGTATTGGTTATTGATTTCCCTCTTGTTGATATTCTTGTTGATCTACATTCCAACCGTGAGAGAACTGTTCCTGACCTGTCTCCTTATAGTTCTGGGACTGATGGTCCTGACTGGCTGGGTAATGCCAAAAGGGAACCTGCAAGGGAAAATTGGTCTTACATATTGACCACTCGTGACTTATTGATAGGGATCTAGTCGGGCGGAACCCACGGTGTAATTAGCTCCAAGCCATACAGCCCTCATTGTGATGCAGATTCTTAGGGGTGTAGCACTCGGTTTTGAGATAAATGAAGGAAAAATAAATTCAAGGGGAAAATGGAGATGGTATGCTTGGCTTACAATAAGTTTAGAGGATGTTGTCTTCCAATCTTGTCAAGGCTGCTGATAGCCTTCAAACAAATGGGAGTGCTAGCTATTTCTTGGGGGACTTTAGAATATGTAATGCGGGAAATATGAGTGACAAGCTCTCGATTGGCTAATAGTGAAGAAAATGAAATACCAGAAACAACAGTACTCAAATGATGAACAGCATAGCTATGCAGAAAAGAAGCTCTTAAGTTTTCATTGATTGCAAAGAGAAAAATTACACTGTTTTATATAATGCTATGCGGATCTCTGATGAGATTTCATCAGAATGAATGAATCCAATATAAATACATTTACAACTGTAACTAACTTCTAACAGATCCGCATTACTAACAGAGAAACACAACTGCTGCTAACAGGTTAACCGGGATCAAACAGCTGCATTGCTGAGTTGGACATTGCTGATGTGTCTGCTATGTTGGCTGCTGAAGTGGCACACTGTATTTCAACAGCCCCCCGCAAGCTGGATGTAGATACAAGGCCAAGATGAGACAACAATAAGAGGAAGGAAGCAGGTGGCAAAGCCTTAGTAAAAATATCAGCTAACTGCTGATTGGATGAAATGGGAAGAGGTTTGATGCATCCAGCTTGATAATGATCACGAACAAAATGACAATCAAGCTCGATATGTTTTGTCCATTCATGGAAAATAGGATTTTCAACTAAATAAATGGCACTTCTATTGTCACAAAAAATGGGAACTGGTAAAAGGCAAACAAACTACAATTCATGAAGAAAATGCAAGATCCATTGCACTTCACAAGTAGCTTGAGCTAAAGCTCGATACTCAGCTTCTGCTGAACTGCGAGCAACGACAAATTGTTTCTTAGAATTCCAAGAAACAAGAGCTTGGCCAAGATAAACACAGTAACCAGTTACAGACCTTCTAGAGTCCAAACAGCCTGCCCAATCCGAATCTGTGTAAAATTGTAGCTTGAGAGTATTGTCAGTAAGGAAATGAATACTAAAATCAATAGTGCCTTTTATATATCTCAATATTCTATAAACAGCTTGCATTTGAAGAATAGTAGGAGCAACCAAGAATTGGCTTAATTGTTGTACAGCAAAAGAGGGATCAGGTCTGCTGTGAGTAAGATATAACAATTGACCAACAAGACTGCGATATATAGAAGCATCATTAAGAAGTTCAGAATCACCTACAGCATACTTCTGCTTGCTGTCCAGCGGAGTTGAAACTGGTTTACAGCCAGTATATCCATGTGTTTGAAGTAAATCAAGAGCATACTTTTTCTGAGAAAGAGTGATACCTTTTTCATTTCTATGAACTTCAAAACCTAAAAAATAATGCACATCCCCTAAATCCTTGATCTGAAACCTCTGATGCAATTGAGCTTTAATATCTGTGATGACTAGTAATTGATTACTTAGCACAATGATATCATCAACATACACTAAAAGGGCAACAAACAAATCATCTTGATGTTTGAAAAATAAGCTGTAATCACCTTTTGACTGATGAAAACCAAGAGATATAAGAAATGCAGTAAGTTTTGCATTCCACTTGTCTGTCGGCTTGTTTCAAGCCATATAAGGACTTATCAAGCTTGCATACTAAAGAAGAATCGAAGAATGAAACCACGGAGGCAACATCATATAGACATCTTCAATCAAGTCACCATGCAGAAAAGCATTATTAATATCTAACTGATGAATATGCCAATTGAACTTGGCTGTAAGAGACAACATAAGTCGTATTGTAGTGATTTTAACTACTGGAGCAAAAGTATCTAGATAATCCACACCTTCTTGTTGATTATACCCTTTGGCCACCAATCTAGCTTTATACCTGTCAACAGTTCCATCTGCCTTATATTTCACTCTATACACCCATTTACAACCAATAGGCTTCTTTCCTGGAGGCAGATGAACCAAATGCCAAGTCTTATTTGCCTCTAAAGCTGCAATTTCTGCTTGCATGGCTGCACACCATTCCTTAGAATGCACAGCTTCAAAGTAGTGTTTTGGCTCAGAATGAATAAGAGCATTGCACAAAAACACAGAGGACAGAACAGAAGATGAAAATTGATGTGGTGTAGTAAGTTTGCTTACTTTTGAACAAACATAATTACACAAGTAAGAAGGAAGATTAACAGACCTAGTTGATCTTCTAATGGAAGGAAGAGAAGAAGAAGGATTGGATGAAAGGACTGGCATATTGCGTTCTGTCATATGAGTTGAATCAAAAGAGGGTGAATCACAATTAGGTACAGAATGGGGTATAGAATAAGGAAGAGGCAAAACAGGTTGTTGTCTATCTTGAATGGATGAAAGATCAGAATTTTGGAAAGGAAAATGTGATTCTAGAAAGAAAACATTTCTTGACAGAAAAATTTCCCTTGAAAAAAAATCCAGCATGATGAAACCTTTTGTAGTCTGTGAATGACCAATGAAAATACAAGGTCTACTTCTAGGTTCAAATTTATGTCTGTGAGGCAATTGAGTGTAGGCATATGCTAGACAGCCAAACACCTTAAGTGCATTGTAATCTGGAAGTTTAGTGTATAATTTTTCAAAAGGAGTTTGCTGATTCAAAACAGGTGTAGGGGTAATGTTAATCAAATGCACAACATGTTTAATACAGTATCCCCAATATCCTAGAGGAACCTGGGACTGAAACTTAAGGGCACGTCCTACATTTAAAATGTGTTGATGCTTTCTTTCAACAATTCCATTTTGCTCAGGAGTGTAAGGACAGGATGTCTGATGTATAATTCCTTTTGACTGATAAAAGGCAGGAAGAGAAAACTCAAGACCATTATCTGATCGTATGACTTTAATCCTTTTATGAAACTGTGTTTCAACATAAGCAGTAAAATTTTGGATCAAACTTTTAACTTCTGATTTCTGTTTCATCAAAAAAACCCAAGTGTATCTACTAAAATCATCAACAACAGTCAAGAAGTACTTATGTCCATGAACAGTATGAACATTAAAAGGACCCCAAATATCCATATGAATAAGATCAAAACTAGAATCTGCAAGGCCATGATGCAAAGGAAAAGGCAATTTGTGCTGTTTAGCCAAAGGGCAAATATGACAAAATACATCATCTGCAGGTAATGAAACAGAAGGATTTGTCTTTTGAATTTCAGCTAATTGTTTATGAGAGAGATGTCCTAATCTAAAATGCCATAATAGTGGCTTGTTACAAGAATCACCACAGGAAGTTGCATTGGCTGCACTGATGACAGGAATGTGTTAAGGAGATTCAAAATGATAAAGTCCATCGATCATTTCAGCTGATCCAATCATCAGTCCATGATGTGGATCCTGAAGCAAGCAAAAATGAGGTTTGAAAGTTATAACACAATTCAGCTGCTGGAGTAGTTTGCTAACAGAAACTATATTGAAAGCAAACATGGGAATGTGAAGAACATTGTTTAATACAATGGAAGGGCTCAATTGCACCTTTCCTATATGAGAAACCTTAATCATTTCTCCAGTTGGAAGCTTGACAGAAATATGCTGTACTGATTGATATTCAATAAAATGTCCTAAGTAAGTGCAAATATGGTCTGTAGCACCTGAATCTAAGATCCAAGTAGATGAATATATACCTGTGTTTTGTGCATGATTTGAAGGATTTGAGAAATTTGCTGAAAGAGTACTAGCTTGGTTAATGGAAGCAGTGTGCTCAACTGCAGCATTAGGCTTGAGACTTGAAGATAAATGTTGTGATTGAATAAGATTCAAGAGATGTTGGTATTGGTCTTGTGTAACAAAATTTGAAGTGTGCTGTGATTCTGTAGAAATGCTAGAACAACCTGCACTGGAATTTGCAGCTAGAGAAACATCTGAGAAATTACCATTATTAGTGATGGCATTAACCTGAGGAATAAAGCTCATTCCTCCCTAATTTCTGCCTTTATTTCGATATCCAACAGGAAAACCATGTTTTCTGCCTTTATTTCGATATCCAACAGGAAAACCATGTTTTCTATAACATCTATCAACAGTATGCCCCTGTAATCCACAAAAGATGCAGTGCAATTTTCTACTTTGTCCATTTCCCTTCCTGTAATTTTGATTACCAGTACTGTTAAAATTTTTGCTACTGATAGGACCACCTGTTTGATTCATAGTTGCATCAAAACCAACATCATTCCTTCCATTGGCATTACCATTCGTATTCATGACATAATCAGTCCTTGATCTATTTCCAGAGGATACATATGAATCATTAAAACCATTTCTAGTAGCAAAAACTTGTGGACTAGCTGCAGCAGTAGTATCTAAGTGGGCAGCATTGTAGTTTAATGTTCGTTCATGTGTTGATGCCATAGAAAAAGCTTGATTCACAGTAGGAAAAGGATGAGTCAGTAATACCTGAGATTTGATTCCATTGAACTCATTTCTTAGCCCTTTTATGAATCTAATAATGAAATCAGCATCATTTGCAGCTTTTACCTCAGGTAATGCAGGACATCTACACCTTAGTTCACAAGAACAAACTGGAAGCGGCCGTAAATTCAACAATTCTTCCCATAATGTTTTCAGATTAGTGTAGTATTCATTGACAGTTGAAGATCCTTGTTTGAGATTATAGATGTCTTCTTGCAGATCTGAGATTCTGAAAGAATCTCCTTGAGAGAACCGTTCACACAAATCTTCCCATACTTCATAAGCCGTGTCAATCCATATGACACTTTGAGCTATTGATGCTGAAACTGAATTTAAAATCCAAGACAATACCATATTGTTGCACTACTCCCAAACTCCATAATTGTTGTCTGCACGATTTGGTGCTTTGATTACTCCATTAACAAAGCTCAATTTGTTTTTAGAAATCAAAGCCATCCGCATAGCTCGGCACCACTGATGATAATTCTTGTCATTTAAAGAAGGTTGAACCAGTATTAATGAAGGAGTTTCACTCGGATGTAGATAATAAAGACTAAGGACATCTGGATTTGCCATGAGATTCGAATGAATCAAATGAAAAAAAAAAAACTATAATATCTCAAATCAATTCATCTTTTACTGGATGAAGAACTCTCTGATACCATGAATAAAATGAAATACCAGAAACAACAGTACTCAAATGATGAACAGCATAGCTATGCAGAAAAGAAGCTCTTAAGTTTTCATTGATTGCAAAGAGAAAAATTACACTATTTTATATAATGCTATGCGGATCTCTGATGAGATTTCATCAGAATGAATGAATCCAATATAAATACATTTACAGCTGTAACTAACTTCTAACAGATCCGCATTGCTAACAGAGAAACACAACTCATCGCTAACGAGTTAACCGGGATCAAACAGCTGCATTGCTGAGTTGGACATTGCTGATGTGTCTGCTATGTTGGCTGCTGAAGTGGCACACTGTATTTCAACAAATAGCAAATGCAAGAGGTATGCTCCTCTTGCTGCACAAGCTAGCTGGTAGCTTTGAGAGGTACGGGGAAGTCCTTTTAGAGAAAAAAAAGGAGGTGACCGACTGGTATGAAATGGGAAGAAGAGAGCTTTTATTTTAGGGCTTCAATGAATCAAAGGTTAAGATTAATTTAGTTGAATGTTGAAGAAAATTGAGGGCTTGGATTTAAGAGGAATAGATGGGCCAAGATCAAGTCAACAAAATTTTAAAGTCTAGTCAAAATAATTTATAAGACTCAGGTAATCATATCAAAATAAATTTGTTTTGATCAAACTAATCGAAGACTAGTCAATATAATTGACATATAGTCAACGTAATTTGATAGTTCACTGACTCAGGCTCCCAATAAGTCAAAAGTTAAAGTTACTCAAAAATAGACCTTAGAAAAATTATAAGAATTACTTCTATAATAATAATAATAATAATAATAATAATAATAATAATAATAATAATAATAATAATAATAATAATAATAATAATAAAATAATAATAATAAATCTTCTGCAAATAATATTTCAATTTATTAATAAATTATGTACTACTCTGCATAAGTCAAGGGTTCACTTTCATAAACACATAAAATTCACATTATCCCATAAGCACTTTTAGAATTCACATAAGATTTTTTTTTTTTTAACCAAAAACCAGTAGAAGGGTGGTATATTTTATTTTATGAAAAAAGAGCACGGTACATGGAGGGGGCATCAGCCGGACCTCTCGATTGAACGAAAAGAGGGTCTAATTGAAGGCACTTGCAATTTATCAAGCAAGACCAAGCCCTTTATATGCCTGGGCAACATTGAAAAATATGGAAAATAGAAATCATTCTCATGCTCAAGTGCATAGTTGGCTAGTTGATCCACCACCATGTTCCCTTCCCTATAAACATGCCGAAACCCTTCCATTGAAGAATGCACCCCGTAGCAAGTTGTTGTACTAGAAGTTTGCTATCCGTCTACACATGAATAGAAATTAGACCCAACTGCCAACACCTTCGAAGACCTTCAAACAAAACGGAGAGTTCAGCAGGCAAAACTGTCTGTAGTGCCAATAACTTTAGCAAAAGCCTGAATGAAATTCCCATTTTCATGTTGCATAATCCCGCCAACACTACCAGGTCCAAGATTCCCTTTATAAGCTCTGTCTATGTTTAGAATGACCTTCTCTGGTCCACCTTTTAACCACGTGATAGCAATATGCTGTTTAACTTTAGACGACTTTCAGAAGATCGTAAATGTTTTTGCAAAGTCATCAAAGCTAGCTATGTGGAAAGAAGGAAACACTTGCATATTTGATTCAAATGTAGTAGCCACATAGTACTTGTAACTGAAACTGAATCCCATCATTACGGCATTTGTTACAATACATCCAAATCTCCCATAATGAAATAGCAAAAAACCTCCAAAGAATGGAGAGATCCCGTGAATGTCCATTCCACCAGTATTTCAAAAATTCAGTGAAATTTCACCATCGAGCTGAAGCTGATCTTCAGGGAAGGTGCAAGGAGACTAATTGCCAACAGCTCCTCATAGCAAAGCAGCTATAAAAAAAAAGTTCGACCATTTCCTCAGCAGCCGAACAGAAGCAACAGCAAGAGGGGAGCTGAAAGCCAAGTTGTTTAAGTAGGGAGTTTAGAGTAAGACACCAATTAAAGAATTTCCATATGAAGACCTTTATTGATGGCTGAATCTGGAGCTTCTCTATATCAGCAGAAATTGAAAAAGGCCGCCCCTTACGTCTCACAACATGCCAGGTTGATGCTATTGAGAAGGAGCTATACTCAGGCACTTTCCAAACCATAGTGTCAGCAGCGATACCAGTATCCAACCGAGGAAGAATAGTTAAAAATTGATGTTCTAACATAGGATCAAGTAATTGATGTAGGAACTGAAAGTTCCAAAAGCCATTAGACAAACACTGATAAACCCTAAGTTCCAGATGAGCCATAATTGAATTTAACCGTGAGAGCTTCCCAAGCCCAGTCCAATCATCAAACCAAAAGGATGAGTAGCCCGCTCTGAGAATAAATCCAATATAATCTGCAACAATATCACTAATTTTCATCATTCTCCACTAGATTCTGGAAGAATTAGCAGTAGTCGATAGAAGCATGGGATGTTGCCTATGAGGATTATATTTGGCATCCATGAATTGGGACCAGAGGGAAAGCCACTTTCTATACTTCCACCATAATCCAAGACCAAAAGCTGCACTCATATCAGACGATGAACGCAATCCAAGCCCATTTTCATATCATGGGAGACATATAGAATTCCATGACTTCTAATACCATTTCCTCCCATAGAGAGAATAGCCCCAAAAGAACTTCGCAAAAGCACTGTCCGTAGCTGCAATAATAGACTTAGGAGGCTCAACAGCACGAAATGAAAGTGGCATGGAGAATAGTACCGAACGAATTAGCTGTAACCGCCCAACATCAGATAAGTAATTAAACTTCCATCCTTGGGTACGCCGGTGTACTTTTTCTAATGCTGACTGGAAATGAATTCTTTTGCTCCGCTCTTTAAAGATTAGACTTCCTAGATATATATATCTGGGAATCGTTTTCTAGAGAACCCAAGCATCCGCTGAACTCGAGATGGAGCTCTCTTTGAAAGAATGAATGAACTCTTCTCTATGCTCAAGAGCTGGCCAGAAAAGTGCTGAAATTCCCGTATAACATTGGATGTGGCATTGAGAGTTACTATAGACGTATTAGTAAATATAACCATGCCATCCGCAAAGCTTAAATGAGAAATGTGAGGACAACCTCTGGGAACACTATAAGGGATACAAGAGCCATTTCCCAAAATAGAATTTAATCCTCCAGATAGAAGCTCTTGAGCAATAATGAAAGGCGGATCCCTTGTCTACGACCCCGAGTAGATTTAAAGTAACTAGCAGGTTGACCATTAACAACCACCGAAAACCAACAATTTGTGAGACAATTGCTAACGAAGTGAAGGATATGCTGATTAAAACCAAATCTGGACATAACTTGCAGCAAAGAAGACCAATTGTCCCTATCAAAAGCTTTTTGCACATCCAATTTCAGGATGATATTTCTACATCGCGATTTCCTATCCAACAAATAAACCAATTCCTAAGCCAATAAAATGTTGTCCACGATGTCTTTGCTCATCACGTAACCTGACTAGAAAGGGGAGATGATCCTTGGCAATAATTGAGCAATCCTTGTAGCAAGAATTTTTGTGATAATTTTGCTACAATAGTTCCATAAGCTTATTGGCCGGAAGTCCACAAAAGACGTTGGAGGAGTTTTTTTTAGGAATTAACACTATGAGCGTGCTAGAAAAACCTTTTGGAAATAGAACTCCTGTAAAGAAGTCAACGACTGGCCTAGCTACATCCTCCGCAATCAAGTGCCTACATTATGAGAAAAAATGGTCAGAGAAACCATCTGGCCGAGGTGCACTATCTACTATAAGGCCAAACACTACTTGTTTAACTTCCTCCATGTCTGGGATTTTAGAAAACATGAGATTATCCTGTAGAATAATCATCTCCATGATGTTGTTCAAGAGAGGAGAATCCAGGGTCCTAGAATCATTACTACTCTTAAGAAGCCTAGAAAAGTAGGCTTGCAAATAGTTCTAGATGAGAACCTAATGTTGGAAATGAGCAGCTTGTCCTGGCATTTTTTACAGAATAAATGAAAAAATACGGTATTGCAATCTCCCTCTTTCACCCATTTAAGTCTCGATTTATCCCTCCAAAAATTCTCTTCAGATTTGAGGCAAAAAGCAAGGCGAGCCTTGCCCTCCTGGAGTTGTTCGCGATTCAAGGAAGAGTTGGAATTATCATACAGAATTTCTGCCCTGAGAACATCATCTTCCGCTTTTTGAACATTAGTGAACGTATTACCGAAAACATCCTTGTTCCAAGTTCTGAGAGCCTTTTTAATCAGTCGAAGCTTCCCAAGCAATACGTCCATACCATTTCCGTAAATGGTTGTGTTCCACTCCTTTGGTATTGCTGACTGGAAAGAGGGATGCCGGAGCCACATTTTCTGAAATTTAAATGCAAAAGAACCCATCGGAGGTGCTATAAATTGAAGGGAAATTCTTATATGAACCCGGTGCACAGCCCCACCTGTGCACCGGGTGGGCCCAACTGCCCTTAGAGCTCGACACCTGGTAGGTAAGAATATAATATTCCAAAAATATATTATGTTTTTTTTTTCAATTTTTTCCTTTTCTTTCACCAACCACGGTTAACCATGGTTGGTGAAAATTTTCCAACATCCTGCCCTCTGCACCACACTAGATTTGACGGCACTGTTTCTCAAAATAATACATCCGGTACACTCTCTCTCTCTGTACTTTAGCACGCACACGACCACCCCACCCCTTCCGCCGGACCAACTCTGACTTCGACTTCCGTTTCTCCCTATTGGTTTAGCTACAGCAACACTCATCGGAGGCTTAGTTGCACCTTGGGGAACCGACATTCCCCTCCTCAAGCACTCGATGACCATCACATTGGAAGATCCAGCTCCGAATAGTTGCCCTTCCAACAACATCCCTTCTATGAAACCCCGGTCAAAACCAACCTTAGAGTAAGGGGGTTGGGATGCATATCATATTTTGTTTCATGTTTAAATATATTTTTATATGATTTTATGTGCTTTGGATTTGAGTTTTATTGTCTCGAAGGCTTGATTGTGAGTATTGAGTGAGAAGGGCAAAATGGTAATTTTTGCTTGAGGTGAAAATATAGAGATAGCTTGGGAATTAAATAGGAAAAGCATTTTAGAGAGGAAATAAGAATAAGAGTGGTTGTGGTTTAGTGGTTAGAGCCTTAGAATTAATTATTGAGGTCTTGGGTTCAAATTCCATCATAGGAGCTTTAGCTTGGTTAAATTTTATTTTTGCTTGGGAAGTATCATTTTTGGTCTTAGTGGTGGTTGGAGTAGGGTAGAGATGTTGTCCTATGAGAGACATGATAGGAGTCTTCAAATCCTACTCTTTTGCTCTACACAAAATTCCTAAGGGAAATTCATGATGGAAAACGCAGAAACAGGGAGCCATGGACGGGAAAAAAAACAGAGAGAAAAATTAAAACGCGAGCCACAAAGGCCATGCGGAAGTGTGAAGATCATACCTTTGCGCTCCTTAACCCTTCTAGGTTGAGTAAGAGCGGATTGAACGACTGGAATCGACTCGCTTTGTCCACTTGAAGGAGCTTCCGGTTGAACACCCGCTAGCCTTCTACTCCGCCTTGTTTGCATTAACGCTTAGCTCTCCAGCTCTCGGGATATTCCTCAGCCTAACCTCTAGTCGGTGAACACTATGGTGAAGAGGAAGGGTCTCAATTCTCCTTAGTTCGCTCGCTATTGGTTAGCAAAGAACAAGGGAAAAACAAGAAGAAGGAGAGAGCCTTTTTGAGAGAGAGAGACTCACGTGAGTCTTGTTGCTTAGGCAAGCAAAAATTAGGGTTTTTTTCTTTTCAAAGAGTTGTTTATATTTTTGGCCTAAACTAGGTCTCTCAATCTTTGTTAAACATCTCCCCGGGATTTCAAAACACCCGGATGTTATCCTGAGAAACAGTTTGGCCTAATCTTAAACTCCTCTTAACCATATACTGGAAAAAACCCTAAGGTCCAAGCTATTGGGCAGGATAAATATTTATTATTTTTCTTGGACCCAAAGAGGCCCAAAATAATAAATATTAATTATTTATTTTACGGGCTTACATAAGTAACCCAATAAATAATTAATGAGCCCAAATGAACCATAATAATTAATCTTTAATTATTTATTTCTTGAGCCTATATAAATAACTCAATAAATAATTAAACATTAATTATTTCCCCTAGTTTAAGCCCAGGTTAATTTCTTAATTATTCATACTTGGACCTAGGCCACTGAATAATTAATTAACCAAATAAACTAGATAATTAATTTCTCTCAACTCCTATTTTATTTATTTATTTATTTTATTCCGATCCAATAATAAATTAGACTTCTGAATAAAATAAAATAAAACAAAATAAAATAAAATCCTCTTCAAGCTGAGACCAATTCCTCAACCCAAAAATAGTTAGGACTTACGGGCTATCCAGAGGACCAAAAAGACACATCGCCTTAGGCTGCTAAAATGACCAAAATACCCCTGCTATATAAATAGCTGTATTTTGCATTTTAAATATTTCCTAATATCACCATAAGGAAATATTGACCCCAAGGACAATCGTTGCATTCGCAAAGTCTCCGACCTACGGGTGAAATGACTAAAATACCCCTCTACACATCGCCGTACATTTAGAGAGGAAGAAGTGTACTAACACCCCCTAAATGACATCTACCATCCTTAGGCTTCTAGTCCAATGATCCACGACTTCTGGAGTGTTTCCGCTTTCAAGGGAGCTACCCTAAAGCAAACATCCAAGTCATGTTTCCCGGGGCCCTGGATAATTTAGACCATTCGGACAACCACAAGGGGCGATATAGTGCAGAAACTATCTTGTATAAGTCTGTCTTAACTAACTAGTCACACATACCCAACATGCAAGTATATTGGCCCTATGATAGAACCTCAACTACGACAAATCAAAGTATATGCTTCCGGCTTCGCTAGACCACCAACTCATACTCAAGTCGTAGAGTACTAGTCCACGCTTGTAGCGGTAGTAGTCTAGGTTTCTACCATATAGTACTTTGAGAAACCACTACTACGGGTCATGTTCTACGTATTCGAAATACGCTTATGTCATGAAGTGAGTGGACTACCCACGGCTAAAGGTAAGCCATTCCCCATTTGGAATTCATAACATAATAACCTAAACATGATGAGGTTCCCGGTCTCATCAATAGGTTAAGAACAAATGTTTATGTGTTAAATAACCCGTGATCCATACCTTACTTGTGAAAGACCACCATTCACATGGATCACTTATTTAAACACAATGGAGTGCATTCCAAACGAAAATCGTGCACAAACAAAAAGTAAATTCACAAACAATTTACGAAAATAAATTCTTTTATTAAATAATTCGATTTTACATCGAAACCTAGTCTAAGAGGGCATACAATCCAACAATCTCCCACTTGCACTCTAAGACTAGGTAAGTCCATAGGTGCCCACCCCTATGGCGTCTAAGTGTCTCTTGAAGACTCTCTCGGCCAAAGGCTTGGTGAATGGAGTACTGCTAGATTGTTTTACGAGGTAATATGCTCCACCACGACTTCCAGTCTCCGGATGAAATCCCGGATCGGGTGGTACTTCCTCTCGATGTGTTTCCCCTTCTTGTGGTTCCGAGGCTCCTTAGATTGCGACACTTTGCTCCGGTGTTGTCGCAATACATCACAACCGGCCTATCCATATGTGGTACGACTCCAAGTTACGAAAGAAACTTCCGGAGCGAGGCTGCTTCCTTGGACGCCTCCGAAGCTGCCACATACTCGGCTTCCATGGTTGAGTCGGCAATACAAGATTGCTTGATACTCCTCCATGAAATTGCTCCTCCGAGACAAGGTGAAGACATATCCACTAGTGGATTTTCTCTCATCCTTATCCGCTAGAAGTACGAGTATGTGTATCTGTAGGAACCAAATCATCGGCCACAGTAAACCGGCATATAATCTCTCGTTCCCTTGAGGTACTTGAGAATATGCTTTACTGACTTGCCAATGAACCTCCACTGGGTTTGAGCGATATCTGCTAACTAAGCCCACGGCAAAGCGGATATACGGCCTAGTACACGAGCATGGCGTACATGAGACTTCCCACGGCCGAAGCGTAGGGAATCCTACTCATTACTGTCCTTTTCTTCTTGAGACTTAGGACAGGTCCTTCGAAGAAAATGACAACCCATGTACGCAAGGGATTAGAGCTCCCTTGCATGAGTCCATCTTTGTACTTGGCCGGCATCTTGTCAATGTATGTCGCTTGGGATAATCCTAACATTCTCTGCTTCCTATTTCTAAGAAGCCTAATCCCGAGAATGTGCTGGCTTCTCCCAAGTCCTTCATACTGAATTGACTAGACAGCCAAACCTTTGTAGATGACAATGTCCCTACATCATTTCCAATGAGTAGAATGTCATCCACATACAGGACAAGAAAAACCACATTGATGCCTTCAAGTTTCCTGTACACGCATGGTTCATCTTCGTTTTGAATAAAACCATAAGACTTTACGAGTCTCATCAAAACGAATGTTCCATGCTCTTGATGCCTGCTTAAGTCCATAAATGGACTTCTTAAGCTTGCAAACCATGTGTTCCTGGCCTTCAGCAATGAAGCCTTCCGGTTGGGACATATAGATGTCTTCGCTAAGATGGCCATTCAAGAATGCCGTCTTGACATCCATTTGCCATATCTCGTAGTCATAGTGACAGGCGATGGCAAGGAGGATGCGAATGGATTTAAGCATGGCTACCGGGGAAAAGGTTTCCTCATAGTCGATACCCTCTTTCTGAGTATACCCTTTCGCCACAAGCCTAGCTTTGAAGGTTTCCACCTTCCCATCCGCTCCTCTCTTCCTCTTGTATACCCACTTGCACCCAATGGGTTTTATCCCTTCAGGTGAAGCTACAAGATCCCAAACCTGATTGAGGTACATAGACTCAATCTCGGCTTTCATTGCTTCATGCCACGGATTTGCATCGGCATCGGCAATAGCCTCCTCGTATCTAGCGGGGTCTTGTTCACGATGGTCGGAAACCAGCTCAAAGGCTTCTCCGGTCCATCTATCTGGAACCCTAGACACTCTCCCACTACGACGAGGCTCCATTTGTACAGGCTCTTGAGGTTGTGCCTCTTCTTGTTCCAAAATCGGGTCAGTAGAAGTTGATTCCATAGATAACTTCTCCTGCAGTTCCAACCTCGTTGAACCTTTAGTGGAAGTACTTTGATCATCTTCCAAGTATCTAGCATTGGTGCTGACTAGTACCTTCTGCTCCTTAGGATGATAAAAGTAGCCTCCTTTTGTCCCTTTTGGATACCCAACAAAATAGCATAATTCTGATCTTGGTTCCAACTTGTCTCCCTTGATCAGTACATAAGCTGGACACCCCCAAATCCTGAGATGATTCAGACTTGGCTTACGCCCAGTCCACATCTCATAGGGAGTCCTAGGTACTGACTTGGAAGGCACCAAGTTCAGAATATATGCCGTTGTTTCCAGGGCATATCCCCAGAAGGATACTTGGAAGAGTAGCATGAGACATCATGCTTCGGACCATTTCCATCAACGTCCTGTTCCTTCTCTCGGCTACTCCGTTCTGTTGGGGGTTCCGGCGCCAGAGAGCTGGGATACTATCCCATGATGTACCATGTAGTCCTTGAATTCACCTAGGAGGTACTCTCCACCACGATCCGATCGTAAGGTTTTGATTAATTTACTGTCCAGACGCTCCACTTCAGCCTTAAACTCTTTGAACTTGTCAAAAGAGTCAGACTTGCGTCTCATCAGGTAAATGTAACCATACCTCGTACAATCATCCGTGAACGTGATGAAGTACTCAAAACCTCCCCTAGCTGGTGTAGACAATGGACCGCACACATCAGTGTGAACAAGACTCAACACCTCCTTGGCTCTATCCGCCTTTGGTGTAAAAGACCTTTTGGTCATTTTTCCCATCGAGGCGGGATTCACTGCTGAGGCCAACTTTCCAATCTCAATGAGCCCAAAGGCCCATCATGGATTAGCCTCTGAATCCTGGTTGAGTTAATATGACCCAACCTCGGATGCCAAAGGTATGAATCATTGATATTGGTCTTTCTCTTCTTAGTTAAAGGTTCGAGACGGAGCGTTATTTGATTGGTTGTTAATAGGGTTTAAAAAGAACAAATTTCCATACATGTGCCCGGTACATAAAATTTCTCCATCTCTCTTGATAGAAATACCGAGAATGGAAAGATACGAGAATATCCTTGATTAATAAGTTTTGCAAGCTGAAATCAAATTACGACGAAAACCGGTACATATAAAATGTCTTTTAAAACCACTATCTTATTACAATAAAAAATAAGATCCAGCTCTCCCACTTGCAAGGGCCCAGGACTTGTGCTCCATTACCCACTCGAAGCCCATGTTCGCCCTTCTTGAGTCTTCTTATCTTCCTAAACCCACTGCAAGGAGTTACGGATATGATCGGTGGCTCCTGAATCAACAATCCAAGTGGAAGTTGATCCTACCATTGATATGGACTCTAGATAGTAAACATTACCTGTGGGGTTTTTCTTGGCACTGAAGATACTGGACACTCTTTTTTCCAGTGTCCCTTCTTTCCACACTTGAAGCACTTGCCCTTTGGTTTGTCCTTGGGCTGGTTCTTGGGCTGAGACTCTTTGCATTCCCCTTCTTCCTCTTGAACTTTACGGGCTTAGGCCCGGTTCTTGAAGAAGAGGCCTTAGCAATCATGGCCTTAGGCTGCGGCTTCATGACCTTCTCCGCCATACGGAGCTCCTTCATCGGTTCGATCAAACTCATGTTCAACTTGTTCATGTTATAGTTTAACTTAGGCGAGTGAAAGAAGCCCGGTAGAGATTCGAGAACCATGTCCACTTGGCTCTCGGGGTCAATGACGGCCCCTAAGATTTACGCCTCCTCGAAAGCGGCAATCATCTTGAGCATATGCTCTCGGACTGATGCTCCCTCGGCCATCTTAGTGTTTACAATTGTTCGAAGAGCCTCCTGCCTTGCGGGCCGGCTCTTGTCCGCGAACATAGTTGCCAACGATTGACTTATGTCATATGCGAAGCCATGTGCTCGTGTTTTGGCTGGAGCACATTAGACATGGAAGCTAACATATAGCAACGTGCCATTTCGTCGGCTTTCTTCCATGCCTTTTCGGCCTCTCGCTCTTCGGCGGTGGAACCTTCCCAGATAACGGGGCGAGGTTTCGTAAAGGACATACTTATACTCCTCGAGTTTGTGAGTATTATGTCCGGGTTCCTTTTCCGATCCACATAGTTTGGACCCGTTAACTTATTCTCCCTGAGAATAACGGCCAATGGACTAAAAGAACCTCCCACCATTTACGAAAATCGAAAATAAAAGAAAGAAATTAGTTTGTGAAAACAAAATGAAATTTGTGCACTGAAAATAATTTGGCTCTTAGGAAAAGCTGACATAGCTTCTTGGGAAGATTAACGGTTTCCTAAGCTAAGTGTATTAACCACCACAAATTAATTTCCCTTCTAGGTAATGGTCTAGAGAATAACTCCATCGTGGGATGGCCGTTTCCTCTCATTTCCTATGGACATACCTCGCACTATAACCTCCAACGTGGGCTGGCCGATCATAGTACGTGCCCGGGTTATTAATTACATCCTTCCATTAGATCTAGATCCTTGTGGTATCCCCATCCTATACGGGTTCACTCCCGGGGGTGACGCGAGGGGATCCACGATCTCTAATGAGGACCGTGATGGAAGCCGTGGGGCCGTTGGAACCCCTCTCCCACTTAGTCTTTTAAAATAAAGGTTTTTACGGAAAATATCCTTTTGAAATTTCCATTAAGTTTTTCTTAACTCAAAAATAAAATATCTAAGTCCAATAAAATCTCTATGTCAAGGCTTATATCCTTTGAGAGATTTCCTCCATGGACTAATTTTATATAAGTTAAAACTTAATGATTTCAAAAATTTTCCAATTAAAACTTTCTAGAGACTTTGGTCTCAAGTTTATTTGACAAAATCATTTTCTAGTCCAAAACAAAACAAAATGGCTCTCCATTTTAATTTACAAAAATATCTAAATCCAATATATTTTCTATGTCAAGGATTAAATCCTTTGAGAAAATATTTAAGGATTAATTTTTGTACCAATTAAAATAACCATTTAGTTTTTAAAGAAAAATATTTTTTCTTGCCAAAACAAAAGGTTCCCAAAGACTTTGGTCTTTGAGAAAAAGCACACATAGGTACATAAAAAAAATAGCATGCTAGAAAACAATAAACGTTTTCATGCTTTTCTATTTTTTAAACCTAAGTGCCCAAATAATAGAATTAAACACATTAATTAATTAATTAATGATCTTGTTTAATCCTAAAATCCCTTACTAATATTTTTCATGCAAATATATTCCAAGAATATAAATATTGCAAAAATATTAACTTAGCACAGTATGGGACCCAAAGCGAAAAAGAAAAAAAATAATTAAAAATTTTGATCGGCGGTCTATCGCACCGCCGCACTGGATCCGGGCCCATTTGGCCTGTGGTCCACAGCGGCCGCTATGCACCGCGCGCACCGAGATCGGGCGCTGCCTCAACCCGCCAAACCGCTCCGCTCCGTGACCGCACCGAATCCGCCCGCCTTGCTCCGCCCGCGCAAATTGCATTTCAATTACGCAATTTTCATCGGCTCAATTTGCTACAGATGGCGGCTCGACTCACGCGGCTCGGAAGACGCGGCTCGTGAAATAGAAGCGGTGCGGCTCGGCTCGGCTCACGGCTTAGGAACAGTGCATCTTCTTCGTTTTCTTTCTTTCCGCGCGAAAATTTGCAGAGCCTCTGTTATTCATATTCTTGCTCAAAATTTTGGCTTCTTTGGACATTTTTACTTACAAAAACTCATCCAAAACCAAACCACAATCGCCCATACCCATTTAAATTGGGTTTACACGATTATC
>JANUWF010003262.1:0-33633 GCA_026120185.1 Voacanga thouarsii
GGATCACTCGTATGTATTAGACAGGTCAAGAATAAGAAAAATAAGATTCTTTACCTCAAATATTGCAGCTTTTAAATTTTCCCTCTCGAGAATTGTCTCCGGAACCCTTCTGTAATTGTTTAAGCATGAACTACCAAATTTTAAGAATATGAATTTCTCTAATATTGATCAACAAGAGAATTGGCATACAAGAAAGCCACCAAGGATTCAGTGCTATCTAAATCTTATTAACGGTTGTGTAGTTTTTAATTTGTGCAGAATAAGAAGAGAGAAAAAAATGTAGTTTTCTATCTTTCCAAAAGACCAACAAACCATTAGGAAACCTTTTCCCACACTAGGTATGTATATATATAGAGGAATAGAGGTGCTTGTGTTATTTCTAAAACTACTTCCACCACCACAGAGCAAAGCCAGTGCCACACTGAGCATGTCAGTCGGTTCAATGATTTTACGCTGACAATGCACTAACTCAATGTTGTGCTGGTGAAGGTTCAACTTATTGATTCGACACCGATTCTAATCTATTCAAAACAAAGTAAAATAAGGCAAAACACGACTTTTAGAATAGAGTTGAGCCGACACTCTTTCTGGGAATAGAACTGACACCCGTTGTGTCTCAAAATCCGATTTTACAACTTCGACCTCAATGATTATAATACTTTATAATTAGCTCATAATTCCTATTGTTACTTCAAACGAATTAACTATATAATATTATCATATAACATCTTGAGCAATCTTCTATTGTGTGTGACCTATTAGGTTTTCCTATCAATTTGCTATCTAAAGATGAACTAATTCTATTATTATAGAATTAATAATCCTTTACATGTTTGGATTGATTTATTAATCTTCTAATTAAGAAATCCACATTATACAGATCATGAGCGGCATCTACCAATGTATCTTGACTACCCAAAAGTCAAGTAGCTTAGTATGAACTTATCAATAGAAAACATCAGTCAATAAACACCTTTCACCATATAATATCTCATTCGATTTAGAGTATGAAATTAGTGCCAACTCCCTCTGGAATATAATTAATTCTAGCCTGAATTAATTTGTACTTGTTCCAGAATCAATTACTCAATATGTGTATCAATTAGAATTATCTCAAACCCATAGTTCCCTTAGCTAAGGACTTCTCGAGTAATAACTCCTACAAATGGCTTTGAGATATTCGCTTATACTATTAGGAATGAATTCTTTGTTGACCCTCTCAATTATATTTTGTTTATATTACGTTGTATCTAATATCCATCATATAGGCAGCCCTAGATGAGACTCCCAAAATTAGAATAAAAGTGCAATGCTTCGTAAATAAAGTACCTTGGAGATCTCAAGTCGAAGGATACTTGTACCGTTGCTATGGTGAGATTCTATCACTAGCACAAAATAGTTTTTCATGTGATTATTTCACGGGTAGATAATCTAATAAACTTGTTCGCATAATAGACATCCACGTGTTAAACTTTGAGTATCATAATACTCATGGATTTAAGAACTACAACTTGAGCAAATTAAGAAGTATAGCACGTGCTAGTCTTTGTGCATTAATGATGTCCTATCTTATTAATACTATGACTAGGGCTAATTTAAGTATAAGTACTACGTTGTATAATAGAAATCTCACATTATAATTTCTATCATAATTTCCTTAATACTATACACATGCATATATAAAACAACGGAACTGAAAGATAAAGAATGCTTTTTATTGATTTCGGTATGCAAAGTATAATATATATATATATATATATATATATATATATATATATGATTGCTTATAGGGCATAATCCTAACAATCTCCCACTTGCACTAGACCAAATCATTCATGTATCGAATACCAAATAACTGAACATGACAATCATGTTTCTTTTGGGAAAACACATTTATGAGTGGATCAGCTATGTTCTAATCAATAGGAACTCTCACTATCTTTATACCTTTTATATCGATGATTTCTCTAATCAAGTAATAGCACCTAAGTATATGCTAGAATCATCGATGAGATCGTGGTTCCACTGCTTGTGCAATGGCTTCATTATTATCACAATATAAGGGTACTGGATCAACAATGCTAGGTAGCACTCCTAGTTCCATCACGAACTTCTTGAGCCAAACCACCTCCTTAGCGGCTTACGTACCTAGCTTCGATAGTTTATTCCGTAGTTAGGTCTTGTTTGGAACCATTGCAACTAACTACCTCGCCTCCAAAAGTGAACACGTCGCCTAATTAGGATTTATAATTATCTTTATTTGATTGAAAACTAGCATCAGTAGATCCTTTAACTTGTAAGTCATCTTCTCCTCCATATACTAAGAATACATTGTTAGTCCTTCTTAAGTACTTCAAGATATTCTTCATAGCCACCCAATGACCTTCTCTACGGTTAGATTAGTATCTACTTGTCGGACTAAGAGCATTGGACACATTGGGTCTAGTAGATATCAAATCATACATGGTAGATCTAATAGCTAAGGCATATGATATCTTACTCATGTAATCCCTTTCATCTTGTATCTTAGGATACATAAATTTTGAAAGGCTTATCCCATGGGTCATAAGTAAGAATCTCTTCTTAGATTGATCCATGCTAATTTTCTTTAGTTTTTTGTCTATGTATGTTGAATGTGAAAGCCCAGGCAACCTCTTTGATCTATCTCTATAGATCCTTATTCTAAGAATATAGGTTACTTCTCCAACGTCTTTCATAGAGAACTTATTAGATAACCAAATCTTGATTGATTGAAATACGAGAGACATTATTTCCTACTAGCAATATGTCTTCAACGTATAGTAATAGGAAAATAATTTCACTTCCACTAATCTTCTTCTATACAGAAGGCTCATCCATATTTTATATGAAACCAAATTCTTTGATTATTTCATCAAAATAGATGTTCCAACTCGTAGAAACTTGCTTATGTCTCGTAAATGGACATTTGTAGCTTGTGATCTTTAGATGTGAAACCCTCACAACTTGTGACATAAATACCTCCTCTATCAAGCTTCCATTAAAGAAAGCTATTTTTATATCCATTTGCCAAATCTTATAATCATAATGAATAGCAATTTTTAGGAGTATTTTTATGGATTTCAACATTGCTATTTGTGAAAAAGTCTCTTCGGAGTAAATACCTTACGATCAACGATAAACTTATCAACCGATCGCACCTTTTAGGTAATTACATTACCCTTAATGTCGGGTTTCTTGTTGAAAACCTCCTTGCACCCTATGGGTTTCATCCTTTGGGATGGATCAACCAAAGTCCAAACAAGGTTGTTAAATATGGAATCCATTCCGGACTTCATTGCTTCAAGACACTAATTAGATTTTGAACTTTTCATAACTTCTTTGTAACTGGTAGGCTCATTTTCTTCCATTTGCAATACGTCATTGTGATCACTTATGAGAAATCTATATCTTTCAAGTGTCACACATATCCTACTTGATCTACAAGATTTTTATATGTAGGATGGTTTATCTATTATATCAATAGACTCGATATCATTAGGTTGATCATTATTTGTTTGTTCTTCTTAAACTTCTAAGTTCAGTTTTACTCCCACTATCCCCATAAAGCATAAATTCCTTCTCAAGGAACACTACATACTTTGAAGCAAACACTTTGTCTTTAGAAGGGAGATAGAAGAAATATCCATATGTCTCTTTTAGATATTTAACAAACAAATACTTGTCAAACTTATTCTCTAACTTGTCTGACATTGTCCTCTTCACATAAGTAGGACATCTTCAAATTCTCAAGTAAGCTAATTTTGGTTTCTTTCCAAAAAAAAAAAAAAAAAACTCGTATGGAATAGTATCAACTATTTTTTATGGAACTTTATTTAGTACACAGATAACAGTTTCAAGTGCCTATCCCCAAAATGATTTTGGTAGATCTGCAAAAGCCATTATGGATCGAACCATGCCTAATATAGTTCAATTATTTCTTTTGGATACCCCATTATTTTGAGGCATATATAGTGGATTCCATTGAGATAATATCCTATTATCTCTAACATAACTTTGAAACTCTTGGCTTAAGTATTCACTTCCTCAATCAAATCTAAGAGTTATAATACTTGCACCAATTATTTCTCTAGTTCATTCCTGAATTCTTTAAACTTGTTAAAGGCTTCAGATTTGTATTTCAATAAAAACAAATATCTATATCGAGAATAATCATCAACTACCAGTGATGAAGAATTTATAACCCCTTCTTATTTGCAATGTCATTGGTCCACATATATTAGTATGTATTAGTTCCAATAATTGTTTGGCTCTTTCCACTTTCTTAGAGAATGAGGTTTTGGTCATGTTTCCTAGTAAGAAAGATTTGCACGTTTCATATGATTCAAAATCAAATGGGCCTAAGTCCCCACACTTGTGTAACATAAAAATGCAATTCTCATTTATATAATCTAAATGACAATGCTATAAGTAAGATGGGTTCATGTGATCTTTTATTGTTCTCTTATTGTTTATATTGATAAGTTTATTTTTCAGGTTTAGAACATACAAACTATTCATCATAGTTGCAGTGCCATAATAAATATCATTTAATAAAAAAGAATAACTTTTATTCTCAAAAATTAAACGAAAGAAACATTCGCCATTGCGTTGCTTGCTATCGTGCTCTTAGCTACCGTTGGTTAGCTCTTTCACTCTTGATTACCGTATAAGTTGAATCATCTCATATTAAGTAGTTATTTTTATAATTTTCATGTAAATTTTAGATAAATTTTCATTTATTAAGGCATCTTTTTAATGGAGTTAAGTAGGCATGTTTTTTTAACATATTATCAAAGTCAACTCAAATTCTGTACCACTTGCAGATGTCTAATTTGATATTCACTCTTGAGAATGAAGGGAGCAATCGAATTATTTCACATCTCTAAATTTCATATAAATTTTGGACAATTTTCCCCCAAGGCGTATTTTACAGTGGAGTAAACATCAAATATTTTTCAATAGCATAGGCAGCTTTCACAGCGGAGTAAGTTAACATGAAATTCAAAAAAAATTATTATAACTTTCATTACATTACAACTTGGGATCTTTTTGTAGAATAGATACAATATTTAGATACCGAATGGGTGTGCTTACTCATAAAATCATTTCTTAAATAATAATTAAAAAAAACAAGCAACCGTAATGTTAATTATGAATCTCAATTACCAACTATTGAGTCTTTTATTTTCTAACATTGAAACCCGTAACTCCAAACACAAACAACCTGAAAGAATTTAGTTTATTCCCATTTCTAACTCCAAGATCCTTAAACCAAACTGCCCCTAATTAGCTTTTATTTGCATAATCCTCTTCCTTATAATTTTGTATATCTCAAAAACGTTTTCCGCTCTAATATTTATCATCTCTATTCCTTAGAATCTTTGTCGGTGCTTGTGGTCGGTGAGGATTGTGAGCTAGGCTGGTGTACTACAAGGGTTGGAGAGGTCAAAGACGGAATGGCGCGTTGGTGTCTTTAGAGAGATATGTTGTGTTGAGGAATATTATTGTTGTGTATTTGGTGGATTGAGAATTTGTCAATTTTTTAAAAAAAATTATAAATATGATTTTAAATTTTTAAAAAATTTACAAATACAGATATATATAAAAATTTATATTATAAACACATGAAATAATCTAAAATTTTCTTTATAATAATATTATTTTACTTAAAAATACATCTATTACAGTAGCTCATAATATGTATTATACAACTCATAATCAATTACATTTTAATACAACTATCAAATATCAAAACTCACAAATAATTAACTTAATTTTCTGTACAGCCAAATTGTTAAATCTTGTGAATCATTCATTTCCTAATCGTTATATATGATTAGATTGCAAGACTTTTCCGGAGATGATGATCTTGGTTAATTTGAAATATATAATAATAAATTTAGTCATTATTATTTGATATTTTATAATTTATATATTTTATGAATTAAATTTAATATATATATATATATGCTAAATTTAATTTCTAATATATATTAAATTTTTGTAGCTTTTGTAAATTATTATGCACATCACATTTTCTTTATAAATATTCTTGAGTTAATGATTTATATTAAAAAGCTAATAATTTATATTATTTTAATAAATTTCAAGTGAATGAACAAGACAAAGAAATCAAGTACTGCAACGGTTGGAGTAGCCATGGTCTCGGTTCAATCGTAAATCGAAATTGAGAGTTTTCCCCAACCGCCAGCTAGCAGTTTAAAATATTGATTTTTTTTTTAATTTTTATAATTTTCAAGTGTTAGAATTACATGCTGACACATGACAATGAGTTTTAAAAAAATTTAAAAAGGGCCAATGGCCCAACACAATGGGCTACTATGGCCCATAGGCCGACATGCAACGGCCAGAAATGATCTCGTCATTGTAGAACCTAGGCCATCTAGCCTCATTTTTTCCTCCCCACATCTTCCTCCCTTTAAAAATATCCCCAACCCACCCCCCATTTTTTTGCAATTCACTCTCTCAATTTCTCCCAACTCTCTCTACTTTGTCAATTCTCAATTTTAATTTCAATTTATAATATTGTTGTTACACACACAAACACACACATATTGATAGTATCTCTAAAGGTAAGGAAAAAATGATTGGTAGTTACAATACGTATTTGTATTTGGAGATATTTGCTACTCCATCTAGTTATCAACATGTCTCTGCTTTAGATCTAAATTTTTTCTCTAATGACATTTTCTTCTCCAACAATTGACATACTGGTACATGTTAGTGATGAAAAGTTGAAACTCAACAAAAACATCCTCATATTGATACTCAAGAAAGTGAAATACAATCTGAACTACGGCAAAGAAAGTGCAAAAAAGGGAAGTTGATATGTTGGCTAAGTATTTCAACATTACACCAATAACATCTGGTGAAATGAAAGTTAAGTGTAATTATTGCACTGCTACTCTTAATTATTTGCGTTCTGGTTAGGAATGGATTATGATATGTTCTCTCAATATCTAAAAAGGCTCTATCCTAAAGAGTTTAGTTTGGATTTCGAACAACAACAAATTATTAGGTACACAACATCTACTCCAACCCTTCCTTCTATTGGTTTATTTAAGTATTGTGAAAAAGTGCAAAGAGAAGAATGAGCAAAAATAGTATCTATAAAATATCTTTCATTTAGTCTTGGTTAAAAGTTATGTTATAATAATATTGTCAAAATACTTTAAACCCTACTGCCAAACATGTTTCTCATACTACCTTCACGCGTAGAATAAAAAAATTATATAAGGAAAATAAAAACCAAATAGTTCATTTTTTTAAAAAAAATATGCCTGTAAAGTTTCTTTGTATACTAATATTTGGAGTGATCATTGGAAAAGTCATTCTTATATAGGTATTATATGTCATTGGATAGGTAATGAATAGAATATTCAAAATTGATTAGTTGCTCATAGGGCATTTGATGATTCACATTTTTTTAAAAAATTTATTTTTCTAGAAGAACAAATTTTTTAATTGTTATTCTAGGAGAATATGTTTACTGAATAAGATTTTTTTTTTCGATTTCTTTTGATAATGCTAGGGCAAATACTGCCTCAATTACTAGTATTAAAATTTTAATTGAGCCAACTTTTGGAGGCAGATTTTTTCATGTGATATGTATATGTCATATTTAAAATTTATGTATACAAGAGAGTTTAAAAAGTCTTGATTTTTATATGAAACCAATAAGTGCCAACATTTCTTATTTATGGATTAAACTTATAGTTTAAAAAGAATGAAGCCAATCTTGTAGACATAATAGTATGAAACCAAAACAATTTTCAAAAGATGTCCCAAGTAGATGGAATTCAATATATGAATTGTTAAATGAAACTTTTCCATATAAAGAAATTATATGTGTTTTTTTTTTTTTTTGGAAATAGAGCTGTTGGAATATATTTTTTTTCCTAAATAATTGAATGTTTGTGAAGGTATTTTAAATATTTTTAAAATATTTAATTATACTACTTATAATTTATTTTGATATTTATTATCCTAATACACATTTAGTTGTTTAAGAATGTGTTAATAATACTCATGTTTTTAATGAATATTCTAGTGATTCTCTTTCGCCTCCTTGCATTGATGCTATGAAAATTTAATGGTTAAAATATTATATGAAAATGCTTGTTGTTAATTTGGTTATTGGTTTTCTTGTTGCACATATGATAATTGATAGTTTATAATATTATCTTAATTGTAATTATGATCCATTATTTTCAAATAATAATAATAATAATAATAATAATAATAATAATTATCATCATCATCATCATCATCATAGTAGCACCTAGTATCTTATACATCCTCCTAATGTTTCTTGTATAATAGCTAATATAAGGAAAATTATTTATGATTTATTTCATGAATATTCCAGAAGGTAGGGTTTAGTTGAGCAATTTGCAACTCAAGATATTGACATTCCAACATTCGAATTTTCAAGACTTAACAAAGCTACTCTTATGGTTGAAGGGTCAAAAAAGTTGAGAATGTCTTCAAGTCCTACAGCAGAACTTGAATTATCTCTAACTTATGGTTTCACGTGGAGTGAAACAAGTTCTAGGCAAGTCTTGTTGTTGGGATTGAGATTGTTCTCGCAAATACACTTATTATGACAAAATTAACACCACATCTCTGTGACAATTACTGACCTATGTATTTCTAATGATTTTATTTTATTTTATTATCAAAATTTAAATGATTGAAATTGATCAAACGATATTTACAGGATGGCTTACTAGTTAATAGTCAAGAGGACCATGGACTAATAGTGGTCAATACAAGTCCCAAAATTTGTCTGAACATCAGGAGACAAAGTAAAAATAACAGTGTATACATTTGTTTTGATCCTTTTAGGAATTTCCAAAGGTTGGCAAGCTACACCCTCAAATAACGCTTTGTTACGGGCATTCCAGATGTAAAATAGAGTGGCAAGCAAAGCAGTAGCCTTAGCTTTAGCAATCCACGACGTACTATGGTTGGTACGCTTGTACCGCCTGAGGCAAGAGTTGGCCGAATTTAACCCGTGTGGTAAGCCCAGCCAAACTTTAACTTCCTTCCAAATAGTCGCTGAAACCGAACACTTAAAAAATAAGTGGTTAGTCGTTTCTGGTAGTGCCTTACACAATGGACAAGACAAGTCATCCAACCGGAAAACAAGTGCATCCTTGGTCTTCAGCTATCCCCTAGCACATAACCAGTCCATGAATGAATGCTTGGGGGTTAGGCCCTGTTTCCAAATAGTATTGGCCTAAAAAACTTTCGATGAAGTAAACCTAAGGTACTTATAAGCTTGAGAGGTGAATGAAGAGGTACCCATTGCCCAAGTGTGAAGAAGAACAATAGCGTTGTGAGAATCCCGTTCCCGTTCAAGAATCTTATCTCTAATTTCCAACAACCAACGAAACAGTGGAGAATGGTCCCTGTGATGTTCTATCTCCCAAATAGATCTACCCTTCGTGTAGAAGTGGTCCACCCATTTAACCCATAAGGATTGTTTTTCTGCATGTATGTCCCAAATGATTCTAGTCAAAAGTGTAGCATTCCAAGTCTGTAAGTGTTGCAATCTAAGTCCTCCCTCATTTTTGGGAAGGCAAATATCCTTCCAGGCAACCATTGACTTTTTGGAGTTCCACAAGAAATCCTGAGCCATCCTTTCCAATTGATTAATTATAGCAGACGGAGTAGGAAGGATGGATAACCAAAAACACTCAACCCCTTAAAGTATAGACTGGATAAGTTGGAGGCGCCCAGCAAAAGAAAGAGAGCATGTAGACCAACGGCCAATATAGGAGCTAATTCTATCCAGCAAGGGTCTGTAGGAAGAAAGGCGGATTCTACAAATCGTGATTGGTAAGCCAAGGTAGCGAAATGGGACGTGGCCAATGGGAATGCCCGTATCAGCCAGAATACCCTCTTGATCAGTGCTACTAAAACTAGCTAGCTAAATATTAGATTTATCCCTATTAATAGCGAGACCAGAGCAGTAATTAAATTCCTCCAGACAATCAAGGAGAATCCGAACAGAAGAACAGTCACCTTTGGCAAACAACATGATGGCATTAGTAAATGCAAGGTGTGTAATCTTTAAAGCCTCATACTGGGGAAGTGGAATGTAGTCCCAAGTGTGTGCACTTTGACGATATAAGAGAAATATTCTAAGCAATTGACAAACAACATAGGAGAAATCGGATCCCCTTGTTGTAGCCCCTTTGCACCTCTAAAGAATCCCTGCACTGTCCCATTGATAGCAACTGAGAATGATGTAGTAGTAACACACTGCTCAATCCAGTCCACAAAAAGATGTGGAAACCCCAGTTCATTTAGTAAATCTAGTAAGAAAGTCCAGCTAACAGAGTCATATGCCTTCCTCAGGTCCACCTTAACCGTACACCGAGGAGAAACTCTTGTCCTACTATATGCTCGCATAACCTCCTGAACCATTAGGATGTTGTCCGCCATGAGCTTGTCATGAATGAATGCTGACTGGGAGATGTCCACAAGAAAAGGTAGAACACTAGTAAGCCTGTCTACAAGAATTTTCGAAATGATCTTGTACACCACATTGCAGTAGGAAATAGGTCTATAGTCCCCCACCCTTTCCGCATGATCAGACTTAGGAACCAGAGTAATAACCGAATGGTTAATCCGCTTAAGGATTCTACTAGACATAAAGAATTCCCTAACCATATTACAGAGACTCGGAGTAACCGTACCCCAAGCTTTCTTGAAGAATAAGGCAGAGTAACCATCTGGCCCTGGAGCTTTACAATCACCAATGTCCCATAGGGCCATTTTAATATCCTAATCCGTGACCTCCCTAACCAAGTCAACCTTCATATCATGAGGGACCATAGGCCCAACACGAATGTAATCCACATTGATGCGCTGGCACTGTGCCTTAGTCCCCAGTAGTTTACGAGCTCGAAAGACTTGATCATGGCTAGAAAGAAAACCCATGGCTCGAAAGACTTGATCATGCAGGTATTAAGTCACTGCTGATTTCTAGTGCATGAAGTGCAGCATTAGAGAGTTCAGTGGCAGAATAAAAAGAAATCTAAGCCTTCGCGGGAACTATCTAAGGTAATGCCGCCTAGAAAAGCCAAGACTACACCTAGCTTTTTCCAGTATCATTAAAATTAATATGGAGTTGCTCTGTTGGAATATTAGAGTAATTGTTTCTTGTTTATCTTTGCGTAGATTGCGAAAACTTATTAGACTACATTCATTGAATTTTCTTGGGGGTACATGCTTCTTTCTCCTGTTAATCGTCATCAGTTTTTTAAGTCAGTATTGTCCTATTATCTCGTACATTGGTTGCAAATTCTTGATCTTTCTAAATCAATTTTTGCTAATATTGAAAGGTGTTTTTCTAATTTTTTCGGGGGTTCTACTGAACATGGAAATACAAAACATTGGATGTCTTGGAGTTCTTTGTGTTTTCCTTATTTAGAAGATGGATTCAAAATTCAGAATTTGGCTCTTCTTTGTGATGTTTTCTCAGCAGGGTTATGGTGGAATTTTCGCCAGAGGAGTTCTTGGTCGGTAAAATTTCGTTAGAACAAATATAATCAAGCAGAGGCCCACCTTTCAAAGTTAATGCTTAAGATAATAGCTTCGGCCCTTTTTGTTACACCCCCAATCGTAGGACCAGAATAGTTGCGAATGTTGCCCTGTCTAATTGGCAAGGGACCTTTATAATGATACTTATCAATAAATAAATAAATTTGGAGATTTAAATAACTCCAAAGGAAATTTATTATAAACTCATAACATCTGCATTTACATACTTCTAATAAAAAGTCTCCTAAATCTAATCCCGAACGTCAAAATAAAACTGAGTTCAAAATACATCAACTGTCTTCCTCGGGCATTGTTTCTATACAAATCTATAGATTCACTAAAGTCTGCCTAAAATATATGAGGAAAGTCATGTGTAATATGTATTATGTATCTCAATAAGTCTCGTAGTGTGCTATGAGTTTAAAATAACTACTTTTATAATGCATGATTATAATACTTGGAATAGCTGAAGAATTTACTTCATCATCTTGTGATGTACTCAACAATAACATGTATGAAGAATTCTCAACTGAAACTCTTTTAAGCTTGTTTGAGGATCATGGCACAGAAAATGTAGGTTAATAAAAAATGCCACCATCATGCACCAACATATTTTAAACTCTACTCCTTAAGATAAAAATAAGCATAGTGGAAAGTAAGGTATCGAATCCCATAAGGAACAAGAGATGTATACACTATAAAAAAACATCAATCAGTTTATGCACATGAAATCATCTTGTGAACACTTAGTAAAACCAATCCTAATAATGACCTATTTACATGTATGTACAAATAGGGGGAAAATTGAGTTAAGACACTACCTAAAATTATTCATAATAAATTAGAAAGCCAAAAATGAAATCCAAATTGGAAAAAAAATTCAGTTAGGAACATCCAAACAAATTTAGCAATTACTAAGTTCTTAGGCCTATGCTATGAAATTCTATTAAGTAACTTCCCATTGATACGATCATATTGAGTAGTTGATTTTAGAATACTTACAAAACTGCCAAAAATTTCTATCCTTGCATAAGTGGATCAATCTTCATCAAATGCTCCCAATTAACCACTAATCTCCATCTTAATCTAGTCCAAGTTGATTAACCATTTCTTAAAGGCATTAATGCTTCAATTAATCAATTGTTATAGACTATTCACAAGATCGATAAGAAAACCAAGGCATCATCAACATCAAGTTAAAATATATTCAAAAAAATTGCAAACATAAACAACTTGAATTACACAATTCCCTATTCTTCATACTTAAGCCAAAAACTTGCACTCAATTAAGACAAATAGATGCCACTAGAATATTAACCTAAAGATAAACCATGACAATTAAATCATATAGTTCAACATTCTAAGCTATTCAATCATGAAAGTTAAATATAGTGATCACTCATAAAATTATTTATCTGAGCAAGAATTATTTTTATGCCGTTTTGGGCTCGATTGAACATCATAATTGGCTTGAAAACCTTATTGGATGACTAAAGCATGAATTTTGTGAATTTAGTCCTTTATGGATTAAATATTTAGGATTTTCAAAAAATGGTAAATTTTGGAATCGGATATTCATAAATTGACTGGAATGCCCTTAATGGAACATTTTATGGAAATATATTTGGAAACTTTGAATTTAATCCTCTTTTCAGATTAAAATTATGGATTTCTTGAAATGAGTTCCCTTTTGGAATCGGGTATTTAGTAAATGATTCAAATGTCCTTATTGGAATATTTTATGAAATCCTTTGGAATCAGGTATTCGGTAAATGACCGAAATATCCTTATTGGAACTCTTGTGAATACTTTTCAAATCGGGTAAGGGTAAAATGACCCAAATACCCTCAAAAAGTCTTTTGGAAATTGGGTATGGGTGAAATGACCCGAATACCCATGGAAATGATTTTGTGATCGAGTATGGGGAAAATGACCTGGATACTTTTGGAAACATGTTTTGTTGTGTGAACAGAACTCTTTATCCTATTTGAACATGATTTTGGAAAATGATGTCTCGTGATGAGATTAACTTTTGAAAAACGAGCTTTTGATCCCTAAAATTGTTTTATTGGTTTGATGTACTCGTGGAATGAATTGATTAGCTCTGCGGAGTCTATGTGAATGATGATCGACTTGCGAGTCAATGGGATCAAATCTTGAAAAATGATTTTATTTCCCCCAAAAATGGTTTTCTTGGTATGGAAAAGGGTTTCTTGATGAGATTGACATTTGGTATACGAGTAGGTAACCATCCCCCAATATGGGAATTAAGTGCTACAACGTACGTAATGGGAGCTACCTCTAGAATCCTATGCTTGCTCGATTCCAGTATGGGAACTAAGTGCTACACCGTACGCGATGGGAGCCACCTCTAGAATCCTATGATGTCCGGTTCCGGTATGGGAACTAAGTGCTACACCGTGCGCGGTAGGAGCCACCTCTAGAATCCTATGCCACCTGGTTGGTTCTATCTTGAATACTTGATGTGCTCAACTACGAGCCTTTTCTTGAATTCCTTGCGTAAGCACTAACCCGAATTCTCGGCGTAAGCACTAACCCGAATTCCTCGGCATAAGCACTAACTTGAATTCTTGGCGTAAGCACTGGCTTGATTCTCAGTAGTACGTTGCGGTGTACTTACTTATCCGGCAACAAACTGTTGAGTGTTGTAGGCTGCGGTCTAAGTACAATTATATATGGCACTGAAGGCGAAGCCTTGAAAGCTTTGCATACTGGCTGACCTTCAGTTGAAGGAATGCCTGTGATTTGAAAAACTGGGGCAATGTTTTGAGATCTGAAATTAAGTTTTCCAAAAATGACTGAGTTCTGAAATAACTCTTTTTTTTTTAGAATTTTGGTTGTGTTTCCAGTGAACAAATGAAGTGTTTTTCCCCGCAAGAGTTTTATGTACTGTGTTTCTTCTCTAAAGCACTAGCACACACATGACTCACTGAGTGATTTTCACTCACACGTGTGTTATTTCCTTTGAAACAAATTCAGGATCAGAGGCGCAACGAAAGCGCGGTGGACTCCCAGAGGCTTATGCTACATCTTGGACCTATTGTACCCATGAGTGTATGTATCAGAAGCCAAATTCTTGTACTTTTCTATGTTGGAAAAAAAATTCCGCTGCCTTTTGAGTAAAATTAGTTATAAAGACCCCTTATCTGTGCAATCAGACGAGGCGACATCCCACAAAGTATAAGCTCACTACGTTATGAAAATATGGGGTGTTACAGTACCCGCCCAAGTCTATCCGATTTGAAAAAAAGTTTATTTTTAAATTTATTAATTAATGAAAGTAACTATAAGGAAAAACATATAGTCATGAAGAAAATGTAATTATCTTAAAAAATAAAAATACGGAAAGATAAACAAAAGTAAATAGAAATTAAAGGGATGTCCCAATTAAACAAAAACCAAATCACTAAAAATTCATCTTTTTGCATGGTTTTGATCACGTGGATTTATTTCGGTGTTCCCAATTTAATTCTCAAGATCGTGCATTGGTGCCTCCAAATTCCTTATCACAACATCCACTCCTTGGAACCTTGCCTTAGTTGAGCTCACCATCTTGTTAATCGACTCCTCCAATGATTGCTTTGATAGTAGTGCATTGCAGGGTAAAGAGGGTTAAGTCCTCTGATTGCCACCAAAATTAGAAGACCTAAGTTGGTTTTGATTTGTCCAAGAGAAATTAGGATGCTTTCTCCAACTCAGATTGTATATGGCACTATAAGGATTATTATCTTGTTGCTCATTACTCATAAGCGCAACTTGTTCTAAGGAATTTTAGGATGAACCCATGATTTGACACTCATGATTTGGATACCCTTGTCCACAAAATCGCAGTTAACTTCATTACCTAGCCTGGAGAGGAGGTCATCACTATTTGTTCTATTTTTTGCGTAAGTGCTTTAACCTTATCTTCCAAAGTAGCTACTGCATCAATCTTGTGCACACCTCGAACACAAGCCCTATTCCTTGGATTACTCCATGAGTAGTTATTCATTGCAATGTTCTTCACTAATTTATGTACTTCCTCTGGGGTCTTAGAATTGATAGTCCCTCCAACAGATGCATTAACTAATTGTTTTAAGGCAAAGTTCAATACACGGAAAAAATTGCATTTGCATTCCTAGCTCAAACCTATGATGAGGACAATTCTAAGGATCTTCTTCCACTTTTCCCAACACTCGTAAAGGATTTTAGAATCTAACTGTTGTAATGTAAAAATGTCTGTTTTAAGTTTGGCTATTTTGGCTTGGGGAAGTACTTAGCTAAAAATTTCTCAACTAACCCATTCCATATGGTGATGGATCCTACTAGTAAATATTTTAACCACGATTTGGATTGTGGTGGCAAGTAAAAGATTGTGTGTTGTAGTACACTAGGTATGCTACGGTATACCTGAGCAGAAGTATACAACGTTGTACTTAATTTGGCAATTCATGGTTAAGTACTGAAGGCTACAGTCACAGTACAATGATATACGGTGCCGAAGGCATGGATCACGGAACTTGCATATAGGCCGACCTTCTACTCGGAGAAGTGCTCGTCATTTGAAAACTGGGAATAATTTGAAATCTGAAATAAAGTTTTTCAAAAATGATTGAGTTCCGAATAAACTCTTCTTTAGAGAGTTTTAGAATCGTTTCCAGTGAACAAACAATATGCTATTCCATAAAAGTTTTATGTTCCCTATTATTTCACAAAGCACTAGCACACACAGGACTCACTAGGTGATTCCTCACTCACACGTGTCTTTTATCTTTTCTTTTGTAGGATCCAGAGCTGAGTAGACCTATAGATAGATGGACGATACCACAGAGTCAACAGTTTAGGTCTGGAAGCTTCCTTTGGATCATGTCTGTATTTTCTTATAGATAGAGATGGTATATATGAGATTTTTTTTTATATATGTATATGTGTATATATGATATTTTTTTTATATATGTATATGTGTGGTCATCAGTGTGGGTTATTTTGAGTCTGGACCTTATATATATATTTACTTTGTTATTTTTGTTATAAAGACCCCTTGTCCGGAAAACTGGACGGGGTGACACCCAATGTTGATATGCTTCTATTGCTGTTTTTAGTAGGGGTGTTACACTTGGTATCAGAGCCTAGTTTGATAGAACTGTAGTATCTTTATAGGAATTGATAGAATTCTTTTACTGTGTAAGTATGGCAGATAGGAGCGATAAGGGCAAGCGCCTAGTGGATGAGCGTGGTGATGAAGGAACGAAAGAGATAGGTGAAAGCTCAGGTGTGAAGAAATCGAGAAAGATCAGGAAGATTTTCTGAGCGGGTGAGCCGGGATATTTTCATATGAGAGGACCTGGACTTGGCCGTCGTTATGCACCCCATCTCTCTGGGAGTAGGTTTAATCCAACGGTGCCTATCATTACTCTATTTGCAAAAGACCTTAGTGTGGAAGGGACATCTACCCTTGAGGGGATGCCACCACGTATGAGGAGGAAGGTGGCAATTCTGAAAAGATTTATGATGGTGTTGAGCCATGTCCTCAGGATGACGATGAGGAGAAGAACAATATCCCCAATGGTGTAGTATTATTTGAGGATGATGGGGTAGCGTTTGGTGGGGCTGTACCCTTGGGGGGAGATAGTGAATTTAGAGATTGGTGATGCGGGAGAGGACCAGAAGATACCTGAGGTAGAGGTACCTATAGTGGAGGAACTTGAGGAGGATTTAGAGGTGGACCCAGAGTTATTAGCTTGGCTGCAGCCAGATGCAAGTTTAGATGAAGAGGTTGATGCAGCAGAGTCTTACACATCTCGATTGACTCAGGACCTCTCATATCAGACAGTGATGATGATGAGTAAGAGGATGAGATGTATATATATAGTTTGATATATACTATTTGACTGGCGTATAAAGCTGTGTGCGTGGCACGCATACTTTGTACTGACTTTGTGATAAATGAGAATGAATATATGTTATATTTTGTTATGTGCACTGAGCTTATGTTTATGATTGCTTCTGAGCTGTGTTACATTATTATATTGGATACTTGAAATAACCCTGCGCCAATGGTGGAGGAACTACAGGCAAAAGGCTCCCACCTTACAACTTTAGACCACCCCATATTTCAAACTTTCCAAAAAATGGCTAATACGATCCAACAGCTGACTAAGACTGCTACTAGAGTAAACGAGAATGCTAGGGTGAATGAGGGTATGAGTAAGGAAAGTCAGCAAAATGAAGTTGAATCGGATCGAGCTCTTGAGTGCTTTTTGAAATTTCGCCCTCTGCAATTTCAAGGGCGACTTGATTTAGAACAGGAGGCAAAAAATTGGATTGAACAGATGGAAAAGATTTTTACAGCCTTAAACTATTTGGAGCAAGTGAAGGTACAACTTGCGACATTCCAGTTGAATGGACTTGACCAATATTGTAGGCAAGGAAGATGAATAAACGAGAATGGGAGTGGACAGATTTTAAGGATAGTTTTAAGAAAGAATTTATTCCCATTTATGTGGTAGAAAGAAAGGAGGATGAATTTCAAGCTTTTCGTTAGGGAAGTCATACGTTAGGGTAATACGCCGTTGAATTCACTAGACTATCTAAATATTGCCCACTTTTAGTTCATTTAGAAGCAGATAGGGTTAGACATTTTGTGAAGGGCTTAGAGCTAAAGCTAATGAGAGTATTAGCTAGTATGGCCCCTACCAGTTATAACGCCGTAGTAGAGATGGCATCTAGAATAAAAATGGCTAATATTGAGCAGGCAGGTGAGAGGAATCGAGGCGGATTTTGGGGCATGAATTAGAAGAGGTCTGAAGGGTCCTGGTGGCAGAAGAAAGGGAAAATGCAAAGAAGGGGAGGCTCGACTAGCCCAGTTGGAGGACTACCCTCCTTCAAATGTTTCCATTGTGGAGAGTTAGGCCACAAGAGTTTTCAATGCCCCTCACTCACGAAGGATAGGTGGATGGAATCGACCTGGAGGTAACAGCCAATGATAAAGATAAGGATTTGGAAGAGGAAGCCAAGGGCAAGCTTCTACCTCTAGAACTGGACCCCCTATACCGCAAGTAAATGCTCGGGTAGTGGCATTAGAGAAGATGGACATCAGGTTGCAGTGGTGGAAGGTACGCTCCTTATTTTTTATCATATTGCTAAGGTATTGGTAGATCCCAGTTCCACGCATTCTTTTATTACCAATTCATTTCTTAATTCTATGGGAATAAAAAGGGAAGAAATTTCATATGAAATAATTTTTAGTACCCCATTGGGAAAGTAAATGAATAGTGGGAAAATACATAGGAGTTGTAAGATTTTGGTAGGAGATGAATTATTGAGAGGAGATTTGATATGTTTGCCTATAGCGGATTATAATGCTATATTGGGCATGGATTAGCTATCTCAGCATCATGCTCAAGTCGATTGTAGGCATAAGGTAGTACATTTCCGTCGGCCTGGGAAATCTATATTGGAATTTGTAGGTGAGGTTGGAAGGAAAAGTAATGCTTTTGTATCGGGACTCAAGGCCCGAAAGATGATTAGGAAAGGGTGCACCAAATACTTAGCTTATGTAATTAACAAGCCAGGAGAGGTTAAAAGGCCTGAAAATGTACCTATTGTGAATGAATATTTAGATGTTTTTCCAGGGGAATTGAAGGAGTTACCACCGGAGAGAGAAGTAGAGTTTTCCATTGACCTAGTACCATCAGCAGAACCCATTTCAAGGACCCCTTATATAATGACACATACAGAATTACAGGAGCTCAAGAAACAATTACAAGAATTAATGGAGCAAGGGTTTATTCGACCAAGTACTTCACCATGGGGAGCACCTGTATTATTTGTTAAGAACAAAGATGAGTCATTGCGAATATGTATAAATTATCGAGGGTTAGTAAAGAATAAATTTCTGTTGCCAATAGTTGATGAATTGTTTGACCAGCTGCAAAGAGTTGGATGTTTTTCTAAATTGGACTTGAGGTAAGGATATTACCAGTTCCGGATTCAGAAAGAAGATATACCGAAAACTTCATTTAATACTCGATATAGGCATTTTGAGTTTGTAGTGATGCCCTTTGGTGTTACTAATGCCCCTGCTATTTTTATGGACTTGATGTACCGAACATTCCGGCCGTACTTAGATAACTTTGTAGTCATATTCATAGATAACATTCGGTGTACTCTAAAGATTCCCAAGAACCCGAACAACACATTCGAAAAGTATTGGGATTGTTAAGAGAGGCCAGATTGTATGCAAAATTTAGTAAGTGTGAGTTTTGGTTGCAAGAAGTAGCATTCTTGGGACACGTGATATCTAAGAACGGGATTACAGTATATCCCGCAAAAGTCGAGGTGGTGACAAATTGGAAACGTTCCGAGACTCCAACTAATATTAGAAGTTTCCTGGGATTAGCAGGGTATTATCGAAGATTTGTTGAGGGATTCTCTAAGATAGCATCACTTTTGACTCGACTCACCCAAAAGAAAGTTCCTTATGTATGGACCGAGAAGTTTGAGAAAAGTTTTGGTGGAATTGAGGTGTTTTCATTAGCCATCTCCATGTTCTTAACTCGGGGAGACAAGCACGGGGTATTGTAGCGAAGTGGCCCCCTCTAGGAACCCTAATTTCTGACTTCTAGTCCGGACCATGAGGTCCAGCCCTCGTAACAAGAAAGGTCCAAATAAAGCCAAACGGAAAGGTGGAAGAGATCCGACTCCAAGAAATAAGATAATGCTTACCCGGTTTGGTATACCAGCTCACTAACGTACATAGAAAGAAGGGCAGATCGAAAGAGTAATTGGTCGTGAGATGGGTGGGTTAGGTAGATTCAAAAGCAGACTAGGAACCGGAGGAGGAATACCACCTCGGATAAACGAGGAGGAAGTGATTGACAAACAGATTTTAGTCGTGTAAATGAGGTATGTGACGATCAAATTATGATATATAGTTGTATATCGGATACTCGGGAAACAAGCTAAACCGAGGATAAAGGAATAACCAAGATGGGAAGAAAGAGCACTATAGCCCACTACACACGAGCAATTGTTGGGGACAAACAGACCAAGGACAAGGGCACGTGCAAACAGCGGAACAACAACCTCCTGTAAATCCCTACGCCTTATCAACCCCACACTTGAATGAACAATAGGAGCCCCAAGAAAATGAAAATGGCAGCAATAATGGAAGACAAAAACACAGCAAAAAAAAAAAAAAAACAGTACAAGGCAAGCCAAATTTTTACGTGGAAAACCTCTCCAATGTGAAGAGGAAAAACCACGGGACCTTCGAGTCCACGCTAAAAAGCTCCACTAATCAACATGAAAAATACAAGATATAGTTCCACCATATACAACTGAAAATACAGCCACAATGAAGCTACAACTTCATTAAAAACCCAAAATATATAGAAGAAGAATTGGAGAAAATGCACCAATTTTCGTCACTATCCGACGGCAGTATTTCTGAATCCGGCCGTTAAAAATTGATCTCCACCGTTCAGAATGTAGTACTGCCTCTCCTCTACAACATATCCAAAATTGAGCCAAATCGGAGTAGAACTCACCATCCGATCTCCAGTAGAAGTGGACTGCCCAACACAGAAATGCAATGCTCCCTTTCTCTCTCTATATTCTCCAGCTAATTTTTTTGTTTCTCTCTCTATATTCACTCAACACACACACACTGGCTGCTTCCTCTTCTTTTTGTGTTGACCAGAAAAAGTAAAGAAACCTTTTCCTTTTTCCTCTTTTGTTGCTATGTGGTTGTCTAGATTCCACATGTTGGGAGCCAACTCAACAAATCTCCCCCCTCCCAACTATGTGGAGGAACTTGCCATCCCGGCAATGGAGCAACAAACCTCAAACTTCCATTTAGGCAACGCCTTTGTCATCATATCAGCCCCGTTATCATCTATGTGAACCTTTTTAAGTTCCACCAATTTATCATCCAATACCTCACGTATCCAATGATACCTCACATCAATGTGTTTGGATCATGAATGAAAAGTTGGATTCTTACCAAGATGAATAGCACTCTGACTATCACAATGTAGCACAAACTGCCCTTGAGAGTGATCAAGCTCCTGAAGAAACCTCTTCATCCAAAGTAACTCTTTAGAAGCCTCTGTAGCTACAATGAATTCAGCTTCTGTAGTAGACAATGCAACACATCTTTGCAATCGAGATTGCCATGATACAGCTCCCCCTGCAAAGGTAATATAGTAACCAGAAGTAGATTTTCTCGAATTAACATCTCCAGCCATATCTGAATCTATATAGCCATCAAGAACAGGTTTCTCACTGCCAAAACAGTAGTCTCAAACTAGAAGTACCACGGAGATATCTCAAAATCCACTTCACAAAGATCCCAATGTTCTCTTCCCGGATTAGAAAGAAAACGACTAACAATACCAATAAGCATAAGCTATATCAGTGCCTCGTACAAACCATAGCATACATCAAACTACCAACTGCTGAGGCATAGGGAACTTTCTCCATATCTTAAGTGGAGGGACATTGTTTTACACTTAATTTGAAGTGACTAGCAAGAGGAGTACTCACAGCTTTGGATTTGTCCATCTTGAATCTCTGGAGCACCTTTTGAATGTAGCTTTCCTGAGATAACCAAAGTTTCTTGGCATTTCTATCACGAAAAATCTTCATTCCAAGAATCTGCTTAGCTGGTCCTAAATCTTTCATAGCAAAAAACTTACTCAACTCTTACTTTAACTTGTCAATCTTGGAAGCATTTTTACCAACAATAAGCATGTCATCAACATAAAGCGAAAGAATAATACAATCATCATCAGAAAACTTTTGCACAAATACACAATGGTCTGAAGTAGTCTTCCGTAGCCTTGCTTCCTCATAACAGACTCAAACTTCTTATACCACTGTCTCGGTGCTTGTTCCAATCCATACAAACTATTCTTCAATTTGCAAACATAATCTTCTATTTCTTTTACTTGAAATCCCTCTGGCTGTTCCATATAGATTTCTTCTTCAAGATCACCATGAAGAAAAGCTGTCTTCACATCCATTTGCTCAATCTCCAAGTCAAGAGTAGCAGTTAAACTAAGCACAACTCTGACAGATAACATTTTTACAACGGGAGAAAATATCTCTGAAAAGTCTATACATTTCCTCTTATTGAAGCCCATGACAACTAATCTAGCTTTGTACCGTGGGTGAGAGGAATTCTCTTCCTGCTTCAATTTGTAAACCTATCTATTCTTCAAAGCCCTTTTGCCCTTAGGCAACTTCACCAAGTCAAAGGTGTAGTTGTCAAACAAAGACTTCATCTCATCTTTCATTGCTTTGAACCACTGATCCTTCTCCTCACTTTCCATAGCTTCTTGATAGCATTCTGGTTCTCCCCCGTCAGTCAGCAGTATATACTCATTTGGAGAATACCTGGTAGAAGGCTGTCTATCTCTGGTAGATCTCTTGAGTGGAGCATCGTGTGGTTCCTCTGGCAAATCTGGAACCGCTGGAATCTGAATATCAGTAGCATCATCATCTGGGATGTCTAAATCACCATGATCATGCTGAACCTGTGACTCTTTCTTCTGAACTTTCTCAATGTCATCAATGGTCTGATCCTCGAAGAACACCACATCTCTGCTTCTCACTAGCTTCTTCTCAACTGGATCATAAAGTCTATATCCAAACTCATCCTGGCCATATCCAAGAAAGATACACTGTCTTGTCTTTGCATCCAATTTAGACCTTTCATCTTTTGGAATATGAACAAAAACCCTGAAGCCAAAGACACGCAAATGATCATAAGAAGCTTTCTTAGCAGACCAAATATTCTCAAGAACATCCCCATCTAGAGCAACAGTAGGAGATAGATTAATGACATGAGCCACCGTATGCAACGCTTCACCCCAAAAGGAATTTGGTAACTTAGCCTCTCGAAAGCAAACACCTAACTCTCTCAACTAGAGTTCTCGTTCATCATTTCTGCCAAACCATTCAACCGAGGTGTCTTAGGAGGAGTCTTCTCGATGTCCGATACCCTCGCTGCTCGCAGTATTCATCAAACGGTCCACCGTACTCACCACCATTATCCGATCGGATGCACTTAATCTTCTTTCCAGCTTCTTGTTCAACAAAAGCCCGAAACTCGCTTGAACTTATCTAAAACCCGATCTTTAGTTCTCAAGGTATAAACCCACGCTTTCCTTGAATGATCATCAATAAAAGTCACAAAGTAAGATGCACCACCGAATGACTGTACCTTTAACGGACCACAAACATCGTAATGAATCAACTCCAACAACATAGATTTTCTTGAAGGAGGGTTAGTCTTGAATGACACCCCATTTTGCTTTCCTACTAAACAATGAGTACATTTTTCTAGCTTTGCAAGCATCGACTCCGTAAATTGCATTGTTTCGATTAGACAATGAAGTCCTTTCTCACCGATGTGACCGAGCCGCTTGTGCCATAGTTCATGTGAGATTTTGTTGTTCACCACATTAACACTAGCATCGTAAATCGAAGCCTGCATTAAATACATATTCGAACATTTTTTCCCTCGAGCCACAATAAGAGAACCCTTAGAGAGTTTCCACTTTCCTCCATCAAAGTTGTTGCAGAAACCATCACCATTAAGTCTGCCAACTGAAATCAGATTTAGTCGAACATCCGGAGCATGCCCGACATCTCTAAGCAATAACCGACTGCCATTATTGGTCTTCAAGCAAACATCACCCATGCCAATAACTTTCGATATACCATCATTGCCCATCCTTAAAACTCCAAAGTCACCAGGAGTATATGTAAGGAAGAAGTCTCTCCTAGCTGTAACATGAAGTGAAGCACTTGTATCTACTACCCAATCGTTGTCATGAGAGGTATAATTGATCACATCCTCATCATACACAAGAACAAGATCTCCCGAAGAAGTAGTAGTAGCAACTTGATTTCCACTATCATCCTTTACTTCAAGTACTTGCACCCTTCTTGTTTTCCTTCTTCCATTTGAAACAGCTTTCTTTTAATGTGTCCCTTCTTGCCATAATGATGATACTCAACATCCTTGTACCTGGACCTAGACTTACTTCTGCTCTTATCTCTGTTTATCTGAACCTTACTTGTACTCCTTCCTCAATTTTCAGTAACAAGGACCTCGGATCGAGAAGATGAACATCCTGGAGCTCTCCTTCTAACCTCTTCATTAAGGATACTATCTTTAGCATATTCTAAAGACATGGCACCAATAGAAGCAGAGTTAGTATAAAAGACCCGAAATGTCTCCCAAGAATCAGGCAAACTGCTAAGCAACCAAAGTCCTATAATCTCATCATCAAATTTAATTCCCACATTTGACAACTGATCAATAAGACATTGAAAGTCATTTACATGGTCCATCACAGGAGTTCCTTCTTTATATTTCAAATTTATCATCTTCTTTAATAGGAACAACTTGTTGTTACCAGTTTTTGAAGCATACAAGTGTTCAAGTTTCTTCCATAATTGCTTGGCATCAATTTCATTTGCAATATGGCTACGAACATTCTCCTCAACCCAACATCTAACATAACTACAGACTTTTTGATGCTCAAAGGTCTATTCTTCATCGACTTATTTTCAGTGCTTTTGAGAAGCAAACACGGGCAAATGAAAACTCTTCACAAACAATAAATCTTTCATTTTTCCTTGCCAACTATGATAGTTTGAACCATTTAAAAGAATCATTCGACTAGCAACATTCTCCATAATTCAAACAAGCACAATGCACCAAGCACCAAGCAACTCTTTGATACCACTTTGTTGGGGACAAACAGACCAAGGACAAGGGCACGTGCAAACATCGGAACAACAACCTCCTGTAAATCCCTACGCCTTATCAACCCCACACTTGAATGAACAATAGGAGCCCCAAGAAAATGAAAATGGCAGCAATAATGGAAGACAAAAACACAGCAAAAAAAAAAAAAAAACAAGTACAAGGCACGCCAAATTTTTACGTGGAAAACCTCTCCAATGTGAAGAGGAAAAACCACGGGACCTTCGAGTCCACGCTAAAAAGCTCCACTAATCAACATGAAAAATACAAGATATAGTTCCACCATATACAACTGAAAATACAGCCACAATGAAGCTACAACTTCATTAAAAACCCAAAATATATAGAAGAAGAATTGGAGAAAATGCACCAATTTTCGTCACTATCCGACAGCAGTATTTCTGAATCCGGCCGTCAAAAATTGATCTCCACCGTTAGAATGTAGTCCTGCCTCTCCTCTACAACATATCCAAAATTGAGCCAAATCGGAGAAGAACTCACCATCCGATCGTCCAGTAGAAGTGGACTGCCCAACACAGAAATGCAATGCTCCCTCTCTCTCTCTATATTCTCCGACTGATTTTTTTTGTTTCTCTCTCTATATTCACTCAACACACACACACACCGGCTGCTGCCTCTTCTTTTTGTGTTGACCAGAAAAAGAAAAGAAACCTTTTCCCTTTTCCTCTTTTGTTGCTATGTGGTTGTCTAGATTCCACATGTTGGGAGCCAACTCAACATCAAGCAAGCATCTAAGAGAATCATATGACCACACCACGTGATCGGGATATCAACAAAGCAAGGTACCGGCAGATATATAGACAGTAAGACGAAGAAGAGATAACAGTGGGAAATGAAGGAAAACAGCCAACCAGACTTCAACTACGAATAAACTAGACTAATATTACATATGCACCATCATAATCAAGATCACAAATATCGCTTATCCAGCAACCAGTCAAGCAATCACAGCCGGGAAGGCCAATGAGAACATACAATAGGCACACCAATACCAATAAAAAACACATAAACAGAAAGAAACTAACCAATATGGAATATGTTTACATGCTCATCAACTTGAATATCAGCCATGGAAACCAAGAAAGAGAAGGGAAATCACAGGAGTTGAGAGCTTCTTTCTCTACACTTCCTTCCATTCAAGACGTTCCCCACCGGAATTAATATACGAATGGATTCGTCACAATGGTGTGATACTACACATATTTGGCCGCATTTGTAACAAGTATTGTCAGTACTTTCTGCAGTGACATGAATTCGTCACAATGGTGTGATACTACACATATTTGGCCGCATTTGTAACAAGTATTGCTGTACTTTCTGCAGTGACATGAATCCATTCGTATATCAATTCCGGTTGCTTCACTCAGAAGAAATAGTCCCATATTACCCTTTGGGGTGGTTTGTGTAGGATACAGAGGTCGAGTAGCTTCACCTTGAGTACTGGAAATTAGTAACACGCGAAATGGTTCCATTACTATTGCTAAAAGGATTTATTTAAATTTGTGTATGAGAGAAAGCAAGAATGAACAAACTAATGGCTGAGACAAATTTACAACTACAATTTTAGCACATTTAGACAAATTATTTGTTGTAAATTAGGGTTAATCAATGTGATTTAAGAAAAATTAATTCAACTCGCTAGATTTGACATTTATAATAATTTTAGTAGTATATTTTGAGGACTAGAGATGATAAATATTAGAGCGGATCCTAGTCCTTGTAAAAATAAATTTATTGGAAAAAGTTGTTGAGATATACAAAATTATAAAGAAGAGGACTATGCAAATAAAAGCTAATTAGGGGCAGTTTGGTTTAAGGATTTTGGAGTAAGAAATGGGAATAAACTAAAATCTTTCAGGTTGTTTGTGTTTGGAGTTGCGGGTTTCAATGTTAGAAAATAAAAGACTCAATAGTTGATAATTGTGATTTATAATTAATATTATGGTTGCTTTTTTTTTTATAATTATTATTGAAGAAATGATTTTATGAGTAAGCATTCCCATTCGGTATCTGAATATTGTATCTATTCTACAAAAACATCCCAAGTTGTAATGTAATGAAAATTATAATAAATTTTTTGAATTTCATGTTAACTTACTCCGCTGTGAAAGGCATCTATGCTATTGAAAAATATTTGATATTTACTCCACAGTAAAATACGCCTTGGGGGAAAATTGTCCAAAATTTATATGAAATTTAGAGATGTGAGATAATTCGATTGCTCCCTTCATTCTCAAGAGTCTAAATAATTCCCGGCTCCACATTTTGCACGTGGAAGAACTCACTCATCCACTGGCATATTACAACGTTATCTTCATTATCGAAACAAAGCATTTTTTTTTCTTCCCATTATCACCAAGAAACCTTCATGGTCTGGATAATAAAAAATCTAAGATTACCAATTTTCTCTTAATAGTGATTATCATATTGATATCACGTCATTTTAAACAGTCAAATATAGAGGATCTGGTTAAATTCTCGACAAAAAGATATATTTATTTGGATTTAAATTTAAGTATAGTATTATTACTGAATTTTAAATGTGATAAGTATTATTGAAAAAAATTAAATTTAAAAATAATAATATTATCAAATTTTAAATGTAAAAAGTATAATTACAAAAGTATATATTTTTTAAGGGTATTTTTGCTTACAACCCTATACTATAAAAGTCATATGGTCCAAGGTTGCACAGCCCAAAAGATATATATATATTTTTTTAATAGGCGGGTCATTATGGGTTGTATCAAAAAACCCAAATCTTATGAACTAGTCTTATATCATAGCCCAAGTGAAATCACTCAATTCTTAAAAAAAACAAAAAAACAACAGAAGAAGAAGAAGAAGAAGAAGAAGAAGAAGAAGAAGAAGAAGAAGAAGAAGAAGAAGAGAGAAGAAGTACCTATTTCATGGAAGCCAAATAAAAGTACACAATATCAAAAAACCAAACTAAAAGGCATGCAATTTCGGAAGTTGAATAGAAAGCATGCGATTATAGAAACCAATGAAACAGCTTGTGCAATTTCAAAACCAGATAGGTACCATTCGATTCCGTAAACAGTAATAAAAGTGATTCAATTTCAATTAGTCACGTCAACGATGAATTAGTCATACTATTCTCAATAGTACAAAAAATTAAAATTATATTGCTAGTGCAAATCGGAAAAAAAAAAGTAATAATATGACTTAAACGAAACAATCCAAGATATATAACGAAATATTGAACGATATAATTAAAGGTGGACCTGATACTACGTGAAAGAATAATCTTAATAGACAAAAGTTAATATATGTCTTGCAACGAAAACAACAAAAGGCATACCTTTAGCCATAGTTGTTCAAGTAACAATGAAATACTTCTACCCTCATATAGTCCTTCAATCAATACCTCGATCAATGCATTTTAAACCCTATTTAATCCGCAATTGAATTTTCTCTATAGATCTTCTAGCCAATGCCTTTCAAAATAACAAACATCGACTCCTAGCCAATGCCTTTGAGAATAACAAACATTGACTGATACAACTCACAGGCGTATATGTAGTCAGCTTAGGGAACCAAGAGTATCGTAGGTGTATTGATTTCTTTCCATAAATGAAACTCCCAATAAAGCAACAAAACTAGGCATATATATAGTCAGGTTTGGAATCCAACAGTATTGTACGTATACTAATTTCTTCCCTTTAAAGAAGCTCCCAACAATGCAGAAAAAATATTGAATTATCTAATCTGAAAAGATATATTAGATATTATATCTTCTAATTTATTAGTCAAATCAATTGTGTTATTCAGAAAGGATTCTGAAGATTTATTACTTAATTGTAAAAATTTGACAAATATCAAAATATCTAATTAATTTATGTTAATAATGTGGAGCAACCTATAAAACCACAAAGAGATCTTTTCTTGCACTTGTTTGTCTTGAATGCAAAGAAGATCACATAAGACTTTGGTTCTAGAGTTGTAGATCATTCGAGGTTCGTGAGAATAATAAATGGTTACCGATATTTTACCATTAAGTGAACCTATAATCATTCGGCCTTATATCAAATTTGAGGGCCTTCCACTTCATCTATTTGATAAATCATCTATTTTCCCTATTAGAAGGTCTCTTCCATAACGTATAAGCCCTTATGAAGCCACAACTAACTTGAATTGACCTAGTGTGGTTTGAGTTTGTGTCGAAATTGATATATTCAAGGATTTACCACAACAAAATAAAACAAATTTAGTGCCAGTCAAATCCGTTGTTAATTCATCACTAATCGAACATAGTGACGGATTAGCAATGGATTATGACGGTTTCTAAAATGGGCATCGTAATTAGCAATCTGTGACGACTATTTAATTGATGACATTATAATTAAATTTATAATTAACGGTGGTTAATTAGTGATGAAAAATATATATATTTAAATTATTTAATTAATTTAACGACAGTAAAAAACTTGTATTTAACAAAATTTAATTAATTTAGCTATGGCCAAAATTTTTTATTTTTAAAAAAATAATTAATTTAGAGATAGATTATCGATGGCAAAAAATTTTTGTTTAAAAAAATTATTAGAGTCCGAGACTTGGGCTAATTGGACCAGACCTTGCCCACCCCACCTAACCCGCCAAGAGTATTATGAGATTACGTTAGACCCAGGTGCTCGAACCCACATCCTTGTTGTGGGGGATCATGTGCTCCACTACTATGTTATTGTTGGTCTACTGATTTATTGTGTTATATATTAATTATATAATATAGTTTTTGGAACATATTTGCGACGGATCAGCGACGACCCAATTTTCCATCGCAAATCCATAGCTAATTAGCAAAGGATTTTGCAATGGCGAATTTTTCAAATTCAAAAAAATAAATTTACTTTCAAATTTTGGATGTCTATTGCAAATCCATAGCAAATAGCGATGGTTGTTGCCAATGCAATGGATTTGCAACAGCCATCCAAAATTTGAAAATAATTTCTTTTAGATTTGAAAAAATGAGCCATCTCAAATTCGTTGCTAAGCAATCACTATTTTTAAAAATAAATTTATTTTAAATTTTGGATGGTTGTCACAAAGTCGCAACTAATTAGCAATGAATTTGGGATCGGCTCATTTTTTCAAACTTTTAAAAATAAATTTATTTTCAAATTTTGAATAGTCATTGCAAAGCCATCACTAATTAGCAATGGATTTGCAATGACATATATTTTAAATTTTTTTAAAAAAAATTATTTTCGAATATTAGGTGGTTGTCACAAATCCGTTGCAAATTAGCAATGGATTTGTATGGCTCATTTTTTCAAATTTTGAAAAATAAACTTATTTTTCAATTTTGGATGACTTGTCACAAATCGTCACTAATTAGCAAGTGGATTGGCGATGTCACTTTAATTATTTAGTGTTAATCAAATATTAAAAAGGGCTGTCTGAAAAGCCATAGTTAGCTAGGCATGGATTTGCATTGCTTTCAACTTTATTAGTGCTAATGAGCAATTTAGAAAAAGCCGATGTAAACTCGTCGCTAATTAGAGATGAATAAAGGTCCGTCGCTAATCCGTTACTATCCATGCCTAACATTTGGTCCGTCATTAATTAGAGATGGCCATATGTCAGGCATGGATTACTTATGTTTCCTAATGAACAACTCATGTTTATTGAAGGTAAATTTTCTCGAACACCATGATTTGCAATTTTTGCTAATTACATAACTGCTGGAATTCTTCCTAAGGATTGCACTACACAACAAAAGAAGAAGTCCCTCTATGAAGTAAAGTGATATTTCTCGGAAGGACCCTTATTCAAATGTTTCATAGATCAAGTTATTCAAAGATGTGTGGACTCCATGGAAAGCAACCATATTCTCCCACCCATGAATTCAAAAAAGGTGATAAGATGTTATTGTTCAATTCTAGACTCTGGCTCATCTCATGTAAGCTAAAATTAGGGTGGTTGGGACCAAACATGGTCAATAAGATAGGTCCATTTGGAGTTATTGCGGTTTCTTATCCGACAAAGGGCCTTTACAAGGTAAATGGCAATTGAGTTAAGCCCAACTTTGGAGAAGCACATAGCAAATTGGAGCGACCTAATATCATACTCCATGATGTCGATGATTGAGATATTTCATATTCCTTTTCTTATTTCTATCTTTATTTTTTCTCCTATTTGAATTCTAATGACTTCTTCTTAGATTTTACTTATCTTTTATGTATCTGATTTTTCTTTTCTACTTTTATGTTTTGTTGTGTTTGTTTGGTTTTTGATTAGGAATGTCTCAACATTGTCAAGAACTATGCTCTTCATGTTGGAATTCTACTATTTGAATGATTATCTGGAATCTATGGAAAATGTGAGAGTATTTTCTTATTCTTTCCCCCATTATTTTTCAGTGCATTGGATATGCTTTATTGTGCTATTTTAGGCCATTGAGAACAATGTCCAATTTAAGTGTTGGAGAGGAATTTAATGCTTTATCAAGTGATTTTTTTTTTTTTTTAGAATTGTAATGGCTTTTCTTAAGAAGAATTTGGGATAATTTTTTTGATTTTTACATGATTTTAAAAAAAATTATTTTTGGCATGAAATTGGTATGGTTTGTCTATTATGAGTTTATGATTTTTCTTTCTAGCTTTGGATATGGATTTGTCATTTAGTTTGAATGGATTTTGTTCAAGCAAACTTGTGTATTAAGTTGAATATTGCTAAGTCTTGAAAATTTACATTAACCTTGGTTTTATTTTAGTATTTCAATTTTATTTTACTCTTTAATTTTGAATGTGGATGATGTGATGAATTATGAAAATTTTTTTGATTAATTCTTGTTTCATGGATTTATAATTTGTTTAACTTTAAGTTGTGAATAAGGACAAAGAGGACAAAAAAGGTCCAGGAATGTAAAGTGCACGTCCTTTGGCTAAAAAATATTGTGTGCAAATTTTGCTGATAAGTTAGTTGAAAAAATATTAGTTGGAATTGGGTGAAAAAAAAGGTCTTATATATATATTTTTAAAAGCTTGATTATGGGGACCAATACAGAGAGGAGTAACAAATGTTGTTCGGTGTACTCTCTTGAGGCTATCAATTACCCTAAGCAAAGAAAAAAGAAGAAAAAAAATGATGAATATAAGGGGGCCAATAAAGTAAGTGAAGAGAAATCCATTCACTTGAGGCTATCAATTCCCTAACTCTATAAATATATATATATATATATATATATATATTGTTTTGTAAAAAAAATAGAGTGTTTCATTATTTTTCTACTTAAAGTTATGTAAATTTGATTCTGTGATGGTTGAATTGGTTAAATGACTTGACTTATATAATTTATGTCGTCTATGTTTAGCTTAAAGGGTGAATTAAATTTTTTGTACTGGGTATAAGTTTGTTCAACTTAACTTTTATGGCCTTGGAAATATTTGGTTTAATACATGAGTTTGTAAGGTTTTGAAATGGTTAAATGAATGACAAGTTTATGTTTAAAGTTGGAAGAATGTTATAGCTTTGTTATGGATGGATTTGTTGATGAGATAAGTTGTTTTGCCTTGTCTTAAGTGTTTGCTTGGGGACAAGCAAAGGCTTAAGCTGTTGGAATCCGATCATGCTATATAAAATATAAGCGCAGCAGAAATTAAAATGAAACCCACATAGTAGGATCACTCGTATGTATTAGACATGTCAAGAATAAGAAAAATAAGATTCTTTACCTCAAATATTGCAGCTTTTAAATTTTCCCTCTAAGAATTGTCTCCGGAACCCTTCTGTAATTGTTTAAGCATGAACTACCAAATTTCAGAATAGGAATTTCTCTAATATTGTTCAACAAGAGAATTGGCATACAAGAAAGCCACCAACGATTCAATGCTGTCTAAATCTTATTGACGGCTGTGTAGTTTTTAATTTGTGCAGAAGAAGAAGAGAGAAAAACGTAGTTTTCTATCTTTCCAAAAGACCATCAAACCATTAGGAAACCTTTTTCCAAACTAGGTATGTATGTGTGTGTGTGTGTGTGTGTGTGTGTATATATATATATATAGGAATAGAGGTGCTTGCGTTATTTCTAAAATAACTTCCACCACCACAAGGCAAAGTTGGTGACATATTGAGTTGTCGCCGGTTCAATGATTTTACACCGACGATCCACTAACTTAAAGTTGTGCTAGTGCAGGATCAACTTATTGATCTGACACCGATTCTAGTCTGTTCAAAACAAAGTAAAATAACGCAAAACTTGACTTTTAGAA